>JAOEHV020158267.1:0-14017 GCA_025447995.2 Isaurus tuberculatus | reverse complement strand
CATCTTCCATCTTGTCCTGTTTCCTTTTAACACTCAATTGTTATGTAAGGTTTGTTTTTAGCTCTCCATGGGACGAAGGGCTACCATTCAAAACATCAGCTCCTCGGAACTAAAAGCAACTATTATAGCTTTAAAGATTCGGTATTTTTTTAGCTCTGTAAGATCGAGTATTCCCATCCCCCGCAAGATTTTCCCTGAAAATCCCTATTCTTTTATAGTTAAAGTATATATCACAAACATATATATTAAGTTTTGGGACGGCGAGATTGTGGATACTGAGTCTTGAGACATTTCCGATAATAAAGAGATACTCGTAACAATTCAAGATAAAACCACGAGGGTACACAAGCACACACACACGTCCTATATTGAACAGTTTTAGTTAGCAATATCTTCTTGTTTGAAGCTTGATATTCTGTATTCCTTTCGGAAACATGAAATATTCTATATTCCTTACACTGTTAGTCCAAATATTCTGTATTCTTTAGAGCTTTTAGTCGATATATATATTGCAGCTCTATCCCGGAAGCTTTCTACTCTACTTACAACGATGATTAGAAATTTCGACCTACAGTTGATCAAATCTTCTTTGTTTTCCCTGAAGGTTCTATTCAAAGGTCCAACTTTGGCAAAATTTTCCGGAATGGTTAGAGGCCATAGTGTGTGTTAGGCGACTTGTTTTTGCAGGGTTGCAATTGACCCAAACATCTCTCCTTTTATGACGTCATAACTAATGGAGCTCCAGGTCCCCAACAACGCGGTCACTCAAAATGGCGGAAATTTTTGCCCGAAATTCGGATTTTCAGCGGGCCATAACTACTTTTGCTTGAAAAAAATTAAGTAATTTTTGACAGAAATGATTTATGTTCTACGGACCATCAGAATATCTAGAAACCTTTAATGGAGCTGGTTGCACTTTATTCTAAAAAATAAAATAATAGAATAAAAATAAATAAAATACTATAATCAATCTAACCAGAATATGGGCTTGTTCTTGTTTGGTTAATATAAAATCAAATTACAGAAACCGGAGATAAGTGCCGGTTCCGCGATGAGTCACAAGGCTCGGAAAAGGATTTAGCTTAGCTTGGCTTTATTCTGTTGTGAACGTTCCCCGTAGTTATGAACACAATTAAAGTGACTGTGATATAATAAACTGAAAAAAAAAATCATGCTCGCTCCAACAGAATTTCAACCTTTGACGTCAGCGATACCAAAATTAGCGCTCTTACGAACAAGACTTTGAAACCACAGCTGTTTGGAGTAGGTTAATTTTAGTGCTTCCATCAATGCTACTTAAGTGTTTATAACAATTATTGTGATAGAGATAACAACGCCTAGTATTTAATTTGTTAGCGAATTATGTCTACTAAAGTTTTTCATAATTTCATGTCAGTCAGAACTACTCATTAAGCCCCCCCCCCCGTCTCCACTCATTCCCCCCTGTTGGAAGAGGGAAAATTAATTTCTCATATTTTTTGTAAAACCAATTTGTGTGCCTTTGTTTTTCATTTTACTCATTTAAGTACGACTAACGTCTTCGGGCTTCTGGTTCAATTGAAAACCCTAATATAAATTATACTTTCAGCCAATGACGTTTTTTGTATTATTCGTCGCGAAACGCGAGTTTTTTCCCGCCTTTTTTCAATTATAAAAACTTGTAAATATCAGAACGTAGCAGCGTGAAATAAAAAAGCAAAGTCGTAGGAAAGATCCGTACTACAAACGTTGTAGATTCCAAAGAGAACAGTGCAGCTGTTAACAGCATGGGTTAGAGTTATCGAGGGTAAATCTGGACCGCCGCCCGGTTAGCCAAGTTGGTATTGCGCCAGTCTATCGAGCGGGAGGCTCGGGTTCGAATCCCGGCCGGACCAACACTTAGGGTTTTAAAATAATTGAGGAGAAGGAACTGCCTTTGCTCTAACATCTGTAAATGGTTAGACCTTCGCGTCTTCTCGGATAAGGAAGTTAAACCGTAGGTCCAGTCTCTCGACAGTCTATCGGGGAACTTAAAAGATCACACACTTATCGAAAAGAGCAGGGTAGTGATCCCGGTGTTGTGGTCTGTCTCTTTCATGCACTGAGGGCATTTCTTGATTATTCAAATATATGTGAACCGCTTTAGCGGACTATATAAGACCCTCAACTGTTTGTGCCTTGTAATTCCTTATAAAGCGCTTAGAGATTTGATAATAATAAGCGCTATATAAATATGCATTATTATTATGTCCATTCCTTGTAGACTCAGGCTAAAGGATGTTTGACCTGGTATACAGTCCTTGGGAGCGGGTAACAACAAGTCACCATGGGTCCCAGGTCTCTCTCTTTTTTTCTTCTTACAAGGACAGTACTTTTCTTAGTATCTTTGCTGTCCCCAACAATGCTGTTTTCTGCAAAACTTCCAACCTCACGTTCACGCCGATTCGGTTCATGTACTCTTTAAAGCTGTCTGATACGGCTCAAATCTACATAGAAAAGGTTTTGAGAGGAAACAAAAACTGCTTCGATTTACTCGGAGGTTGATTCGAGTTACCGGGAGGTTGGAGTTATCGAGGCGAGGGTAAAGTTACTGTAAATGTTTACAAAAGACGAGGGGAAATCAATTTTGGTTCAAGTTAACGCGAATTCGAGTCAAAATGTTGTGCGCATGCGTGCAGATTCTGGCCAAACCGCGGAGTTGAGTTTGGGTGGTTTTTGCTTTTTGCTGTTTTACCTTGAGTCAGCGAGAGTTCGAGCTTTTCGGAGTTGACTGTAATTGTGATTTTACCCGGATTTTTCAGGTAGCAACCAACTTTTAAAATCAAATAACCTTTGTTTTTTTCTCGCAGACACCTGTTTCTTCTCTCCCTTTAAGTAACGATCCGAGGTGTACTGTTTCGCCGCAACGCTTGCGCATGACTTCACAGTATTAATTAGATTAGCAAATTAAAATCCTTGCTTCTGAACTGAACTGCCTTTCCTAAACACAGTTTTTACTCGGGTGTTTGGAAATACAGACATTCTCTTGCATTCAAATTATTTTACATTCTGCTTTTTTTTTGTTTTAAAAACTAGAAAACTGTATGATAAAAAACAATTACCAAAAAAACTGTCGGGAAGTAATGTTTTGGCAACGGATTTCTTAAAAGCTGTTTATCTTCATTCTTCTTAAATACGATTATCAAGCCGTAAGAGTTTTTAAACAACCATTTCAAATGGAAGAAGAATGCCATGCATAAAAAAGAGACGTGAGCATAAGAAGCCGTGACAATTTTCACTCAGTCACGTTACGAACAAGAAAACTTTGACAAGATTAAACCAGTCAGCGTTTGTTTTGATCCACTGTGTTCTGGTTTTAATTAAGTATCTGAAATCATTTGAAAGCCACATACAAAAAAATATGCCTTAAATAGCAAACTTTTGCTTTAAATTTAAAAACTTTAACTTTAAGAATGATTTTTTTCACGCGAATTAAAAACGGCTCTAACAGAAGTGTTAATTGGCACACACCCAACTCAAGCACAATTCAAGTTATAGCACGTCTAATTTCTGTAAATAAAAGTTCAAGTGCTCAAGTGAATTGTTTGTAAAAATACTAGTCTGTCTCTCGTAGAGCCAGAGACAACACTTATCGTATCATATCAGCTGTGTACGATTTCCTCTAGCGGAAAGTGTTTGATTCGGGAGGTGAGACTTTTCAGAAGACAATTTCATTGCATTCCAGCAAGGGAGAAAAGAAAATATGTGCATAGTCAACTCATAGGAAAAACTACTTTAAGAAATATGAAAAAATTATTATATTTTGGGGAAGGAATATTAATCTTGTCAAATAGAAATCTTTTACTTCCCCCTCCCCCCTGAAAAGTCAAATGGTTTGCCCAAGAACAAAGGCTGTGAAAACTCTCCATCATGTTTTTAACCTTCGCGTTGGGCCCTTTGAAGGTCGATCATTATCGTTCCTTATCACGAGTTAACTTGACGCTCCAACTTAACACAGCTTCCGTTCAAAACAAGCTGGCTTTAGCCTTATGGAAATAATATCTAGAGAACTGGTTAAATTGCTCTTAATGACAGAATATTTTCGTCCTCGAGAAGAAAATATCGGATAATTGTTCTTCACCAACTTTTATAATCCTGTGGTTTTTACGTCAGTTAAAGATATTAGGAAGCTAGGTTTATAGATTCTCGTGGCTGACCTTGAAAAAAGTACAACCAACAACTTTTGGATATTCTGTTTCAATCATTTTATTTTTTACCATCAGTGATGGATTGTTTAAAAACAAACTGGACACTTGCTTAGTCTACTGTCAATTAAATTTCCGACATGCAGTCAATATCAGAAATGACGTTAGCGCTTCTTATGCGATTGTGAGAATCTTGCTTTACGTGACGTGCGATGTATAGTAACAAACAAATTTCCTGTCGGGATATGCCTTTTTAGAAGTTATTTTGAATCAAATAAACTAATTAAATAATATTTTTTGGTAATTACAGAGCTTTCAAGTACAGTTCATGCATTATAAAACCGCGGATCTTTCTTTTTTTAAATTCTTATGTAACTCAAATATGATTTTTTTTTAAAAAATAGTTTTTACACCTTTCTCTGTGTAAACACCAATTGTTTATAGACCGACAAATACCACATTCACAGCAAAACATATGATTAAAGTATAAAAAATGGATAGTTACAAAAATTCATCCATAATGGCTACGAACTATGAAAGATTTTTCAACACTTCCCGTTGCTCAAAGTTTTTGGCTTAATTCCGAGTATGGCTTCTACAGATTTTTAAGTTGAGCTCCAAATGTTATACATGTTTCTTAATTGTAAAGAAATCTGGAAAATCCTAACCCAGCCATTGATATGTAAAAGACAAACCTTTCTTTTGTTTATTGCTGAAACGAAAATAGAAAACACAGCTTTGGTCTATCATTATATAAAATAGGTACAGAGCGGAGCAGCCAAATTACAAAGTTTCTTTGTTTGAATAATATTACAATACAGAAATTATATTAATCAAGAGCATATTGTTATAATCAAGCAAACTTCAGAAATTTCAATTAATAATACTTAAGCTGGGCTAGTTCACTTCTTACTGATTGGTTTCTGATGATCTTGTGCAAAGTTAAATTACTGCCCGACAGTCAATACCATGTTATATTGCCTAACATAAACCGCAGGTTTGAATTCAAAAACAAACATAAATGGTCTTTGTTCTTTAGAGCCTATTTTAATAACAAATCTGTTTCCCACATTTTCGTCTTATATTATTTTATATAATCTATTCTAATGTTGTGGTCGAAAAAGAAGGCTTTTTTTTTCACCTTTTCGTTTAAAGTGGTCTGGTTGTGATGTAGGACAAATGTTGGCATGAATAAAAGAAGGGCAGTGATTGAAAATACTCTGAACAAAAGAAGGTCGTCATTAAAGTCGAGGTTTGCAAAACAAAAAAGCAGCTGATGAAATAAGCTTAGGCTTGAAAGCTAAAAAGCTTTGTTTGTATTCAGCGTGTCACAACAAATTTTCGTGTTTCTCATCCGTTAAAATTCCGACTTCACCATACGAGAAACTACCAGAAGTTCAGCGAGGTCACAAACTTAGACTTCCAAGAAGGATCATATATAAAATTAATGGTCCTGATTCTCGGTGTTTGATTCTGTGAACTATTCTCACGATCGTATACGACTTATAACTCTGATTTTCATACTGTTTAAAAACATTGCGAAAAGTACAAAAGCAGAATTGCTGTAAACATGAAATCTCCTGGGATTTAATAGCGTCCCAGGTTTGCTCTTTTTTTCCTTTGAAAAACACAGTATGTATTGTTCTCAAAGCGTGCTCTTTTGTTTCGCTTGCACGGAAAACAGATAAATTCAAACTTTTGATTACAAAGCCTAGATTTTGAGAACGATAAAACTTTTATACATCTTTTAAAAATAACCAAAGATAAGCTCTTGCACTTTTGAAAATCAAAACAATGAGACTTTAAATGCTAAGTTAGAATCTTGTCCCAAAACAAAACTGGTTTTAAAGTAATAAAGTGAAGAGACTTGATGAGATCATAACTGTTTGACAAAGTAAGCCTATATTTACCAAACAAAGCTAAAAGATTATACGGCTCTGATGTTCAAACATTTTGGGTTAGCGCCAAAACAGAGCATCATTTGCACATAATTATTAAAGTACTTCAGATAGGTTTCAAAACTTTCATTTCACAAAGAAGTTCAATAAAGTGACGATAACAGTACTTCGTTCTCCGTCTTGTTTTCCAAAATGTTAGTTTGTCGAACTTCTATACACAGAAGAGTAAATTAACCCTGCGAATGAAATACAAGAGCATATTAACTGTATCACACCTGGGTACACGATAAATATCAGTCATAAAGGTCGACTAAAACACTTTCACTTTGAAGAGATAAACGTTTCAAAGCAACATTATAAGTGAGGTGACATCAAATTTGGATAATCAAAAAGTTCAGACGATACAAATTGAAGTTTTTTTTGTCATTTTGTTAAAGTTTACCGAGACCTGTTCCTCAAGCTGTGTTTTATGACGCATGAATAATCAAGATTTATCTCAACGCATGGCCGATCAAAGACAAATTGTCTGTTTTCCCCACGCAAAAGGTCACGTTCTTGAAGATTTCTCCAAAGGTATCTTCATAAAGTAGTTAAGCCACAATGTTAATAAAAGCTCTAAAATTTAAAATTAATTGCCTTCTTTTAAATTTTTTTTTTAAAATAAAAATTCTATCATGAACCCTTATTCGCTTGTAAACAATGAGAGGAGAAAAAATATGGCTAATGGACGCTCCGCCTCCTAGATTCATTCTGTGCGTCACCTAGCAACGAAGAATGGTCTGACAAGCACGCGCAGCTGATTGGTAGACAGTAAAAAGACATCGTGACGTCACTAGCCTGTTATGGTAACAACAAAAGAAGATAATTTGACGCTCTTGAAGAAGCTCTAGTTCCGCTATTGCATTATAAAAGATAGTTCTGTGTGCGAAAAAGGTTCTGATCTCTTTGAAAGTATCGCTGTTGTCGCAGTCCTGGAAGAGCTGTTTGATCTAACCATCAAGAAAAACAGCTGTGAGTTGAATTGGTGGAAACAAAGGTTAAGTTAAGGATCGAACAAACTGAAAAAGGAAATTCAAAGGTACTTTGTAAGTTTCGAACTGGAATTCTTTTGAAAGCTCAAGTTTCTTAACACTATAAAGTCGAAGCAATGTTGACCGAAGTCCGACTTGCTTGTGGTTTTGTCTCAACACTGATGAGACAGAGTCGAAATATCACCGAACAGCAAATCGACGCTTTCCGAACCAAACTGGAAGAGCTTTTGTGCGCAAGATACAAGCATCATTGGCACCCACAAAACCCTTTGTTGGGAAGCGGATATCGCTGTATTAGAATCAACCATAATTGCGATCCCATCATCGCCGAAGCTGCTCAGGCAAGTGGAGTTAAGAGGTATGATGATTTAAACCTTCCTGAAGAGCTAACGTTGTGGGTAGACCCAAGAGATGTGTCTTATAGGATCGGCGAAAATGGCTCCATTTGTAGGCTGATCGACGATTGGAGTTCGTCTTCGCCAACATCACCACAAGAGGTCGAGTCTTCGAAAGAAGAATCTAGGAAAAGAAAAATTGTTTCTAATTCAAATTTTCATCAACATCACAAGAATTATCAGTTATCAGCTACGGCTTGTGCTCAGTGTTAATTTTAGTATATAGGGACATAAATTTTCGAAATATAGGTTACGTTACAGAAAGCTATAAAGGATTTGTAATAAAGCCATGTAAATTTCTCTTTCGAAAAATGTAAAAATAATTCACTCGTAGCTTGTTTGTACAAGTCTTCCAGTCGTACTTAAAGGCTCGGAAGTTTTGTAAGTAAAATGCTGTATTTTAACTGTATAGAATTTTATAGACTGTACAGCCAGCTTTTTGCAGTAAATAAAACTGTACAGTATTCAATGATAACTGAAAGTTTGTTTGAGTTTTGATTTCGTTCGTTTTGCGTCAATTCTTTTATCTTTGTCTTTCTTAGATTCTGGTTTTTTTTTTTGTGTTTTAGTGCAAAGTATGTGTATTATGAATTTTTTCTTAGTTACTAAAACACGAATTTTGCCCAAGATTTTCAGTCTTTTCAAAAATTTTCTGCCACAAACGCTTTTTTCATTTGAAGAGAATTTGCACAATGTTTATTTTTGCGTGGTTTAATGAATAATTTAGTGTTTGGCATGCAAATTTTTAGCTTTTGCCATGTGTTCAGACTAGCACGTACGATAAAAAATGGTTTCCTCTTGCGAAATGCTAAAAAAGCCACTTTATAATAGTATCTTAAAGTAACTTTTTAAAATTAAAGATTCTCAAATTACACAGTTATCGTTTTGGTAAAAATGGTAGAAAATTCCGGTCAACACTGTTTTAAATAAAGGTTTTACAACACTTTGGGGGGTTTTCCCTTTGATTAACTTTTGGTTTACAAATGTTTTACGGTTTGCTGAAACAACTTTCCACAATATCCCCCAGCCTAT
Source organism: Isaurus tuberculatus (assembly GCA_025447995.2). Lineage (NCBI taxonomy): Eukaryota > Metazoa > Cnidaria > Anthozoa > Zoantharia > Zoanthidae > Isaurus > Isaurus tuberculatus. The sequence continues at coordinate 5,498 of JAOEHV020158267.1, read as the reverse complement.
TTATTTAAGAATTTTATGTAATTAAAAAAAGAAAGATGTCCTCGCTTTTTCTGCTTACTTTAATAAAAAGTAATGCTTTGCTTTCACTCTACAAACCAAAGGGCATCCTTCCCTTTGGAATGGCAGAAATGGAAAACGGAAAAAGCGAAATCTTTGCAGTTTGTTTTAGTCTGATTTACCTCGATACCACATAGCTCATTTTACATGAGGGAACTGACTTGCAAAAGCTAATAAAAATAATTTGTTTTTCACCTTTACAAGTAATATTAATTTTTCCTTATGAATTAACATCCCTTTCTTAAATTTTGTTAATACATTTTTATGGAAAACGTACCTAAATAGGGTGATAACATCCAGAAAAAATTTTTGTGGTAAAACCATATTAATGTTAGATTAAATAATAACTACATGCCAAGTTTGTTAATGAATATCAATAGGACTGAGCTGGGTAGTTTTGAAAGCTTTGTAGAGAAACAGGGCCCTGTGAAACCAAGAACTTTAAAAGAAAATTTTAAAGATGAATAGTTACGGCAATGGGAAATTTTATGTTTACTGCATCTGTTATGTAGGGTTTTTTTTAAAACATTTTTCATTAAACTGCACTTGGGAGAAAACAATGGTTTTGAAGATTTCAGAGTTTATAACCAAAAAAGGTTTCAAGGTGTTTTTATGTATGAACAAATATAAAAGATTAGTTCAAATTTTCAGTGCTTGATTGTGGAAACATAACTATTTCTGCTTAGGAAAATCTTTTTTCTTCATCATCTCTTGTTTGTTGTCTAACTTATGCTAAAAGCTTGAAAGTAAAATAGGCTATTGTTTACAAAATTTGAAAAAAAAGTTGCAATTTAGAAATTGTTCATTAAGTACCCTCATATTAAACATAATTAATATTTATTTTTATGAAGTCATAAAAATGAATCACATAAATTGTAAAAAAATTCTGTTCTCATAACGAGTCTGCAACTTAAGAGTAGTTTATAGCCAAAATGTCTAAGTTAGAAGTCATTGTTTTCTTTTAAACTGTTTCAAAAGCACTGTGTGACTCACTGTAAAAACTTAAACTGGGTCACTAATAAAATTTGTGATATAAAGAACAAATGCACTTCTAATGTTAAATAAAAGCTCGACATGCTTTGAGAAACACTTCAAATGTCATTAACTCTAAAAAAGTTAATTGTAAGTTGACCATAAATTAAAAGTGCATTCATCACGTAATCAAAGTCAAGTTCAATTCTTTGGCACAATTAAAGCTAAAACTAATTAACTAATATTTGGCACCACTGGAAAATTCTTCTCTCAGATTTATCTACAAAAAAGAAAATCTCATCAATGCTGGTGCAGTGTTTCAAAATATAATGCCAAGTTCTACACTCCACATATGTATAAACAAAAACTTCAAAGATTTCAAAATCAAATAATCATAAACCTAAACAAAAGATTTTAAAAAATAATGTCAATTGACATCAGTTCATTTTTTACATTTATTGAGTATGTAATTAACACAGCTATTACTAAATACTTTGTATGATAGCAGCAAATATTTCATCAGTTCAAATTATATCAATAAAAAAAGTTTTTTATAAAACAATACCAACTAGTAACTTGTTGATAGCACAATAACTGTACTTTTGGACGGATGCCAAATGTGAATTTTTGCTTATTACAAAAACAAAAGAAATAGCTGGTATAAATATGTTTCTTTTGTTTGTAACTATCAAATGGAATAAGGCTCCTATTTTTTAGCTTGTGGCAAATGAAATAAAGGGAAGTCTTTTTCTAAGACCTTGTCCATTGACATGAAAATAGTTAAAAAGAACAATGACAAGGAACTTCTTTGAAAAACAGGTAACACCTGCTTTGAAACATTTTAAGTATCAGCCAACTTTCATTGGTTCTGCTTCTTTCAACCGTTTCCATTTAAATAAATTTTGTTTTCCTTATGGTTAAAAAACTTAAATAAGATAAATGCAAGTTGTCTTTAATGGTAAAAACTAAACTTCATAAATTGCTAGTCGAATATAAAATTATATGTTAAATTCTCCATTTTTCAACTATCCCTTTGTTCCAGGTTATTTGCTTTAGACTGGCCTCTAGGTTTCAATATAAATTGCTAAGAAAAGAAGCATTTATTTGGCTCAAGTATAAAGAATTGGCACCACTCTTTAACTATTTTGGATTAAAAATACAGCTGTTGAACTCTGAAAACCATACTCCTTTAGAACATTCAACTGAAGTCTTAAATTTAAGAGTGTCAATGAGTAAATGCAACATGTAAATTAAATAATTTGAGGTTGGAGTTTTTTTTTGAAAATCACCATAAAGGAAATCAACCTTTACTACTTACAATAATTATCATAAATTATTCAATGACTTAATGCAAAAATATTGGAGCTTTCAAATATCTTTCAATAAATTCTTCACACCATATCTTTAGATTTTGAACACTTTTTAATTATATATTGTTTTTTTTGAAAAACTTTTATATATTACAGATTTTTACCAATAAAACCTCTTCATGAAGTTATATGGATCATTTTAATGTACTCACAATTTGTTGATTAAGTTTTATTGAAATAACAGTAAAATTGCAACTTTCCAAAATCTGATAACTTTTCTATCAATCTTTCATGTAAATAGATTAGCCTGTAGATGGCTCATGTGGAGAAGAGAGCACCAACCACACCCAGCCAGCAAGCTCTTTTTTGGGGGGTCTCTCCATACCTTCCAACCTATAATTCCAGCATCATTTAGATGACCCTGAAAAACTATATTCCAGAATGATAACTGTTGAATAGTTTTTAAAAAATCCGTTGAAGTTTGTCAACACAATATTCAATCATCTCTAGATTAAAATTGATTTCTTAATCATTGCAACGTTTCACAGATTCCTGTACTCCAAAATTAGTTTATTCCAGTTTTCAATTGGAATGAAAATCTTGTTCTGATACGAAATTTCACTCTGGTATCTAGTAAACCTAAAAAAAACCTTTAACACTATGATTTTAAAGGAAGAAATAACATTCTTGCTGGTTAAATATTTTATTTTCACAAACTCACTTTTTTTATATAAAAGTTACTTACACAGCATAAAAGATGTGTTGATAAAATGCCAAACCACAGGCTGGCAAAGGATGAATGAATACATTAAGATGTTAACACCTGGTTGCCATGACTCTTTGAACTCTGTCAACTTCAGCATGAGTAGAAAAAATAACATTGACAATGGCAACAACATTGATAAGTTGTTGTGATCACATTCTTTTTTAATACTACACTTTATTTAGCTAATCTTCTTTTCTTTTTTTCTCATTTTTTATTAAAAATTTACTTAGGGTTTGAAACAGTTTGAATTAGCCAAAGGAAGTTCCAAATCTTTACTTATTATAGCTACAAAAAGTGTCATGCAAGCTTCTCTTAAAAAAAAATCTATTTATTTTGAGCACTGCCTTCCTTTTACATTTTACTTGTGTTAACTAGTCTGAAAGATGTCATATTCAATGATATTTCCATTGTCACATATTAAGATTTCTACTACCACACTTTAAATTTTTCTTACTTAGGAAATTTAAAAATGTGCAAGTTCTTGAAATTATGCAACACTTTCTTCACACTTTAATTGAGAAAACTGCAACTGCTTATTAGTAAAACCACTCAATGAAACAATGACGTAATGTAAACTATGGGTACAGTTCAGTTGATATACTGCTTACAGCAAACCAATTGAAATTCTGTTTTGTAACTATAACTACAATGATCACAAATATAACTTTTTAGTTCACACACACACAGTCACACACATTGTGACAACAGGAGCAAAAAATCCTTTTAGGTTTTTGCAAAATTTTTTCAAGGGCCTCAACAGAAAATATCTAATTGATAAACTACTGATCACAACTTTAAGTATTTCAAAGCAAAACGAGCCAATTTGAGGTGCTATTACTCAAGGCATTTTTTTTCTTTTTTGAAAAATACAAGTTCAGTCTACATGTTTCACATGAAAATTGTAATACCTGTTTCCATACGTTGCCGAAGGAAAATTGCTGGAAAATTAATGAGCCTTTTTGCAACTTATCTTAAGTGATGTCATTGTTGCTTCAATGGCAAGAAAGATTGCCTCACTTAATAGCATCTTTAATTGTGTTCTTTCTAAGGTAAGCCAATTTTTTTAAATACAGAAATTGAAATTGCTGTAGTCATCAGAGGATTAATGAGACTTCGTATAATCTAGTTTTTTACAATAAAGTTACAATAAGCAACTCAACAATAAGTAGCTGTTGCACGACAATAACAAACAAGAGAATTACTGTACACAGTTTTGTGTTTGCAAATTCCACATTTAACACAAACATTCTAGCATTCTCAAACGCACCTAGCATTAAATTAAGACAAAATTCTAGACTAAAAGTCATGAAATTCAAATGATTTTTCACAACAAAACAATATAAAAATAACAAACAGGTTAGTTTGGAGATGATAATAACTACCTGAACAATGTACCATACCATACAAAATGCTATTCACTAATTTGAGTGAAAGAACCCTTCATAGATAAGACTTTTTGCAAATTTCAGATGATAAAAACTTTAAGTTGCCTTTCAGCTTTGGCTCAACGAAGGCTAAATATACAACTTTAGAGTTTAAAACTTAAAATAAACAAAGTAAAGTGAAATGCAAAACTACATACAATTCACTTTGAAAGATTTAAAATATTAGAAGACAAGATCTGTTTGACATTATTAAACTGTCAATAATATGTTACATGTTTCCTGTGTCTCAGAGAACAAAATGTGAAAAAAAGGTTCTTTTTCAGAGGTAAATCTACTCATCATCATCATCGTCATCATCATCCTCATCTTCTTCATCTTCATCTTCTGTGAAGAGAAATTTATTTAACATGAGTAAAATTAATGATTCAAGGAAACAGTAATCACTGAAATAAATTTTAAGACAATAAAAAATTAATTTAGTTTTAAATTTCCCTGACATCTAAAATGAAAGAACAGTGAAAAGGGAAAAGTAATGCAAAAAGGAGCATCTAAAAATTTTCAACTCTTTAATACTGGATTACATCATTGTTTGAACATAAAATTGTCAATTATCAAACGTCTCCTACGACAGACATTTTGGACTTACCTATTTTAACCCAAAACTCTCAATTTTTAATACAATTTCAAGAAAATTATTTTTATTAGCAATAAGTTTGATAAATAAGCAAATATACAATTTAATTTTAATATTTGCTTCGTGAGTACATCAAAGAAGCAGTAACTGCAAGTTATGATGCCTTACTGCTTAAATACTTAAGGCCCATGAAAATGGACCCAAAATTGGCAGCCAACAGCACCCAACATTGTTAGGCACAACATGTGTCCATTTGCATGGTATGTTGGCAATAGGCTCTTTGCAGTTGTGGGTCATGTGACCATAGGTACCTTAATCAATTAGCTGTGACAAAACTGAATCCAGAAATGGAAAGACCAGGTTGACATTAGTAA
>JAOEHV020158161.1:0-14020 GCA_025447995.2 Isaurus tuberculatus | reverse complement strand
GGGTAGGGGAGGGGGAAGGCAGGCTACTAGAAAATCATGAATGACAACTGTTTTAACTAGCATAGTTTTTTTTCCATCAACATCAAAAAATACTAAACCATAAAAAGTTCGCGAGTTGATTTGTTAGGGTAACTTCATCATATGTTGACCATTTTTTATCCTACACTGATGTTGTATTGTCATGACAACTTCTGAAATCAACGTGGAGAAAATCTCCAAACTTTTCTGAAAATAATCATTTTTCATACCAGTCAATTTTCACTGTCCAGTTAAATTTCCTGAACGGATGCTTTGCGGCTTATCATTCTCTGTATATCAATATCAAGATCACGTCCTTCCCTAAAATAAAACCGAGATAGCCTGGGGCGACTTTTCCTTACTTTGAAGGACTAAAAACCAATTTTAACAGGTTTAAAATAATTCCAACAAAATCACATTTAACAACAGTTATAAAGTAATTCTAAAGAAACTTTATACGATCTTCTTGGAACTCTTTTTGCAACTATTATTGAAGTGAGAATAGGTTTTTATTCACTAAATTTTCTGGTGCAGAAATTATAAGTTGCGCTGTATTAAAAGATAAAAAAAAATATTTTGTAGATTTGCCAAGAGTTGTGCAGTAGCTATGAAGTTACTTTATTTACGTCCTTTTGCTGTATCAGTTTCGAAGGGAGAGACTAGTTTCTGTGTATTCCATACATCCGGTTTTATGTTAATCTTAACGTTTAAGAAGAAGTTGCTCTCATCGGTTCAAAACTGTACTTCCGTTCAGGAACTGCTATGTAGTAATCAAATATATGCAACAAGAAGATGAGAGATCAAAACGAATGCCTCACGCAGAGTGAGAGTGTTAACTTGGAAAAATAAGTAAAAAAAATAAGAATGGAATGTGGCATATTAAATGTGAGCTGAATTGTTCTGTACAGTAAAAACAACAACCATAACAAAATATATTTTTGTGTTTTGTTATAGTGAAAATGATAAAGAAAAAAACAAAAGAAAAAATGTGAAATAGAAAGCAAAAAAAAGAAAAAAGAACAACAAGCTAGAACATTAGGACAGTTTCCTAAACCCTTGTTCGCTAAAAATAATTTCATTTTTTTTCAAGATTGTTTAAATTTTAAAATTAAACCTTACATATTTGATTAGATATTTGAGAGAAACCGTTTGAGCATTCTAATAGTTCCTCTTTAACCACAATATAAATGGATTTATACACGTGTAATTTTTCGCCACGAGGTTTTACTCTCCATGTCCATATTTCAGCCCGCCCGTCTGTCCCTTAGGCATTCTAAGCACAATACTAGCTCGAAAAGTATTAAGAACTCTTTTTCTTTTCAAGCTTATGCATTGCTGCTTTGAATAGGTGAGTAGTGAAAAAACGGGTTTTCCAAAAGGTACGTGCATTTAAAATTCGATCTAAAATATATAAACAGTTTTAATTCAGTTGTGTGGTTAGTAGACTATTATGAAATATCTGTTTTTAAGAATATACTTGCAGATTACCAGTCTCTTATCAATTATCTTGATTTGCTTATTAATATTATGATAAAAAGGGTCGAAGGCCATTTGCTATAAACTTAAGAATTTTGGTGTGAGAAATCAATTGGGTTTGCTTGGTTGTTAAAATAGTAAACAAAATCATGCTAATATTTATCAGGGGGAAATTAGTATTAGGCGAAGTCAAATGACAGTCTTGCTTCAAACATCACTACTTTAGAGATAAGTTGTGAAAAATGAAGCGGAGTTTGCAAAAGAGACGTACGTTTGAATTTCGATCTAAAATGTTTTGGGTGGTTAGTAGATCGTTATGCCTTATGGAATATTGCTCTTTAAGCGAGTAGCTTCAAAATTACCAACTTTTATCAATTATTTTAAAAAAATTATCATATCTATATTGTCTACGTTTACTTTTGCTTATGTAAGCTTTTTTGTGTAAGAAATGAATTTAGTTGCTTGATTGTTAGAGATATAAAATTAAAAAATAGCTAAATTTGATTTTAAGCAAAGCTATGCGGCTTCTACTTACAAACACCGCATCATTATCTTTGATAAATGTCTTGTAATTGAATATACTTATGAAATCACAGAGGTAACCCTGTGACGACTTATTTTGATGTTGTAACTGCCTAATTCATTCTTCAAGTCAATTAAACCGATGGTTAACAATCTGTTGTGCATGTAAAATGCTAAACCAATTTGACATTTAAAGTAAAGCATATTATTCATTGGGTATAATAAAACACAGTCCCCATTTTTCAAAATAGAACCAGACAGCAGATTCAATATCATTGCTCCAGGACTGTTTTGTAGTGAGGATTCACTTTTCAGTTGATGGCTTTTCCATATTTTAGCTATGCAAGGGGTTAACGAACCACAAGTCACGTTTTTGGATTTAAGATTAGTGGTACATACCATGTCAGTTAGGCTGAATTCATCTTGTGAGCTGTTCATGGTGAACTCTTGTAGCTTTCTTTCCGATTAATCATAGTAAAAACTTTTATTTCTAACAACCGAATAAATTAAATAGATAAGTAATGCTAATTACAATTCTTAGTTTTAGTTGTATTTTCGGAACTAGTTCACTAAATGGATGTCTTCTGTGCATTCTCGTCTAGCAATGCAGGGAAAAATATCATATTTTTTCCTATCATTAAGATGCAGGTAAAATTATGAGGAATGCTGGGACTCATTTTTAACCAAATGGAAACTTCATATGACTATATAACCAAAAAAATTTACCCCACCTTTTTGATATTTTGCTTTCAGAAAGGCATTTCGTATATAGCTGATTCGACATATAATTGTGAAAGTCCAAACGCTACTAGTTCCACATACCCAAAAACAATCTTCTCGTTTTTTTATAACAAATTAGGAAAATTATCGGAATGAATAATCTGAAAGTTTTGTTTAATTTAAGTTTAACTTCTTGTACACTCAAGGATGGTTGGTATTTTTGAGTTAATAGCGTTCCGTACTAGAAAAGACAATAGAACTTCGTTTTCACTCCTTTACACTCGCGACTAATTTAGAGTATGTATTAAAATGTATGGAAGACATGCAAAAGTCATTTTCAACTTCGATTCCAACGAGTGATTTTTGTCGTTTTCGAGTCTTTGACTTAAAAAAACTTGCCTACTATTGAGATATGGTTGTATGATATATGAATTGCAGCAAGTATTCATAATATCTATGATAATACCACGCGGTAGTGGTTGTAAATAGAAATCACCTAAGGCGATCATTTACCCTGATAAACAAAGCATGCAGAAGTTTCTTTTTAGTTTACCATTACATGAGACGGGTTGACACAAATTTAGCATGTCAGTCTAGAAATTGCATCAGATAGCTTGGATTTTTAATTTCTGCTCTTTATAATTATGTACTGCTAATTCAGGGTCAGTGAACATTCCGGTAACATATATTTGAATCTCAGTACTTTAGATAAGGCATTAAATGCAACTTTTCTATAGTTTAAATTATCCGTTTCTTTACAAGAGTTACAGAAACAGCAATTTTAATATTTGTGATTTTTGTCACATTTTTACTCAACTGCAACCTTTAATGCAAACAAAGAAAAAGTTTTGAAGTTGCTAACTTTTGATCAACTTGCACGATGACTATGGAAGCTGTAGGACTTTGACGTTTGAAATATTTGTAAAGTTTTTTTTTATGTTTGGAGCTTTCTGTTTCAATTAGAGCCTTGAAAAGGAATTAAGGAATAGAAGATTATTTTATTCTTATGATCTGTTTTGCCATCTCACCTTGTTTATAAAGCCGTCATGCTTGTCACGCAATCGATAGCAGAAGAGCAGTTGTGTTATGCGTGACAGACTTAAGGCAAAATACACAAGATCCTACTCTATTTAAAGCTAGTTCAAACAAGTCGTAACATAATATGAGTGGAGCGGGTCGAAACTCTCTGACTCTGTACGTAGTCTCCTATTTGCGTCATTGCATACGCTTTTTTAGTTGCGTTAAACAGCTATGCTTAATTGAAAGAAACCGAAGCTGTATCTGACGAAAATTTTACTGTGGCATCGCTTTAATTTAAAAATTCAATTATCACTTTTGTCAAACCTTTGAACTGTTTATAGATTCTTGAAAAATGCAAGGAAGTGCATGGCCATAGGGTGAGCAATTATAATCTTTGCGTACATTGTAAGTCAAAAAATTTTAATTAAAACCAGTGTTTACAAAACGTGTCATTTTGGATTTAAATTTTAAGCTCAGTTACAAAAATTGAGATTAATTTACGCATTTAAACATCTTTCTTTTTTTATACCTATTTTGCTTTTTAGAAAGTTGAACATTTTGTTGGGAGCCAAAGTTTTTATATCATTGCAGTATATACTACACCAATAATGTTTTAATTATCATCATCAATCTTATCTTCTACCGGATGATAATACTGATTTTGTAAAGTTCTTTTTATAGATATACATACATATCTCTTTATTGACCTTCTGTAAAATCTTTTGATGAGCGATCCCCTTTGGTCTTTCTTTAGATGTTACATCCGGATTTCTTTGCGAAACACAAACTTACATTAATAAAAAAAAATTAAAATAGGTTTATACTGTTTTGATAAGAAGTTCCGAAAGTGACCTACAAACACTATAGAAGTCATTAAAACAGTTGTGACTATGTTTGTTCTTAGTTTCATAGCTGAAATATTAAGTATGTGCAATGGAGTTGCGTAGATATAGTAAAAAGTAGCGATCACTGTTATGACGTCTTTCTATCTGTAGATGTTTTTTGTGAACTATATTTACACGGTTTGCAAGCTGTTTACATATCCATGACAGATTTTATTTCCCTCGACCTGAGATTTACCTTTCTGCAACGATTAGCACATTACTTACCGCAAATATTCATAAGTTTCCGACAAAGTTTGACGCGTGCTTGGAAAAAAATTCTAAAAACTTCCGGTAACACGCGTTGGTTTGATTGATTTGATATGAGTTAAAAAAGGTTGGCTGTGACTTGACGTAAAACGATAAACTCTGCATATCTATTTTCTGTTACAAGTCTATATCTTCGTGAACTATCAAAACTCAAACAAACACTTCTTGGATTTTGTCAAAGACACTGCCTGCGTTGAAAGCGTGGTGCAGTTTTATGATAGAGCTTATCAATGACCCTTTTCTCTGCGTTACTGGATCAACCTTCTACCTCAGAACTGGAATACATAACAGCGTTTCTTTATTTTCCAAAAAAGATACCTCACTTCGGTTCCTGAATCGTGCAGTAAGCTGCTTCGAGGTATGTGTAAACAACATAACAAAACTAACACAAGAATACTTTTACTTAATTATGATTGGAAAGCCTGCTTATAGTAACCTATTAATAAACCAATACCAGTAGGTACTTATTAAAGAGTTTTTGTTCAGTGCAGCTCAAAAACTGACATTGTAACGAATCAATTGAGTAAGACTTTATTATTTTGTCTAATTCTTGTTAGCTGTACTTCTTCCCTTGGTACGAGTATCTCCTGTACTGTGGTATCTAGTGTTCCCTAAGTCCTGTCTCCGGTTTCCTTTGCCTTTTACTTTTAAATCTTGCCAATATTCTCCACGAGTAGTTTTTTTTTTGTAGCTGCAGTGCTTGTATAACACGCAGTGATGTCAGGCTATTTAAGTATAGCGATAATCACGACCCAGTCACTTAGTACAAGCTCTTTATATAAAAGAACAGCTTTATAAGGACAACGTTCGTAACAATAGGCAAAATTTAATAACAATTTAAGAGCAAGCTCAGGATGAGGCTGAAAAACAAAATGTTTCTTTACCGAATTTTATAGTTAACGTTCAACATGCAGCAATGAAATCTTAAAAACAAGAACAGTTTCTCATTTATTAAGTACAGAGATCGCATCGTTTTTCGATACCTTTTTTGATTTCTCATAATTTCAAATAATGACAATTCAAGGAACTATTTTGTGGCCGACATGATAAACATCTTTGCAGAAATCCTTCGAGGCATTTCAGTCCAATTATTAAAACCCCCAATGTGTCAAGATGCATGGGCGTGTCAATGTGGCTTTCGTTTGTTTAGTCTTTATCTTATGATTACTATACTATTTTCGCCTAAATTGAAAAAAAGGGAGAATAACCCCCTTTAGAATGAAACCGTCAATTCTAGACCGCATTAACGTCTTCATCATATTAAAGAAACACAGAACCATAAATATTGCTCAAAGCAATCTTTGACTTTGAGCTCAAACATTTTTGACTGTATAACTCATACTTGAAATCGATTATTGTATCTTAGTTAAGGCTTTGCAATGCAAACAAATCATCCGATTTCTGATAAACTGTATGATCCCTATGATAAATAAAAAATTTTTATGGTAATGAAAAATCCAAGTCTTAGTCACGTTTTTATTGTGTAAGGCTAGAGTTAAGGTCCAACTAATAACTATTAACTTAAATATTACACACATGGTTTTGTTCAGCTAAAACAATTAACTATTGTTGGTGAAAAAGACTCATTTTGTCTTGTCATCCAAAATTAAAGAAGCACTTAATTAAGGCCAATTTATATAAAATGGCGGTAGCTTATTTGCCCTTATTTGTTTCTTTACTTCGATGTTCATTGAAATCACCGTTTCACATTATTTTTGTTTTATAATACCTTTATTCCAATAACAAAAACATTTCTTAGCTTCACTACCAACTCCTTGAATCCAATTCTTCTTCGAGAATGTAATTCAGGTTTTCATACCGATCCGTTTGCACTCTTTCATTTTTATATAACAGGGGCGTAGGAAAAGGGGGGCTGAGCCCCCCCCCCCACTTTTTCATAGATTTTGGCCCATTATGGGGCCTTTAGCCCCCCTTCTCCACAAGTATTCTATCCACATCCAACCCAGATAACAATCCCTCATATTGGCCTCCTGTAGCCCCCCCACTCTAAAAATCAGTGCTACGCCCCTGTATAATATACTTTATTAAAATATCGAGGCTGAAATTGGTAAAGTTTTAAGAATATTTATGATAATTCAGGACTAGAGATTGAAGTTTCATTACGAATATAACTTTGTGTAATAAATAAATATACATATACAAAAAGAATCTAAAAGTTTAAACGGCAAACACGCCAACAAAACTATCAAATACAGCGTTGGCCGTCCGTGAAATACCCTATTGCCAAAGGCGACGACTGGTATGCTTGGAAATACCGTACTCCCGGGTATATTCTATCAACCTATGATCTAAGAATATTTTAAAGAAAATTTTGCAGCCTTAATTAGGCAGGAAAATAAGAATACCAAACCTGGATCTGATATTTCTTTGAGCAGCATTTGAAAGCTGTCGTCCTTATACTCTTTGTATAAAAGGTGAAACATCTAGATCATCTCCCCTTTTAAGAAGGACCACAAAATGTTGTCCTTGTATATGCAACTGAAAAAATCCCCAAAATAGATAATCAAATCTTCCTAAGGATTGCTTAAGTCGGCTGTCGAGGAAAAAACCACGATCTGGTTAAAGTTATCATATAAGGATCAAAGATTCTTTAAACCCTTCTTCCTGATTAACAATTCCTGTGGTACAAAAGAAAAAAAATTAAGAATATTGTAAAGTTATGTCTCATTGTAGATGATAAAAGATGATCAAGACAAAATTAAGACAAAAATCTTCTGGATTTTCATTAGCAACGCACAAAATGGATTTCAATTACATAGTGTTTCATCTGAAGCGGTTCAGAAGTTGGGGTATCATAATTGGTTTATAGACCGGAAGTTTATGTTCAATTACGGTTTTTTTTCAACTAGCCATATTTGATTTAAAAATGGGTAAATATATTCATTTTAGCAGATTGTCTATTCAGTTCATATAAATGTGAAATGTTGCAGATTTAAAATGATGTTATTTCTTATTATTGCCGGTTACTAGGGACTTTTTAAATGCAATTTACGTAAAGTCTCACAGTTCTAAATCAGTCCCTCTGCTTTAGATAAAAGCTGGACCACTAACTATTGTAGCGAAGTTTGATAATGTACGTCTCTAAAAGTTCAGTTAACTGCATTATTTTAAAATGCTACGCCGGATAAGAAATAGAATTAGAGTGAATTATATTTAGTCGTTCATTGCCTGTGTCAGTTTTTTTTTCTTATGTGCATGCGTGGACAAAAAATGCCGGTTTATTAATCTAGATTTGTTTTGTTTCTTTGAGGAAATCATCGCTTGTAAAACTGTTGAATTTTTTTGAATAACAACACAAAAAAATAAAGCAGTGAAAATGAAATCTTTTGAAGAAATAAAAAGAAAATAGGATCCAATTGAGGTTTCATTTGAGATGAATTAAAGGAGATTTCTTCTTTATGAAAAAAATGTAATCCAAGTAAACTAAAGGATTCTTTGTCAAAAGTTAAGCATTAAGGTAAAAATCAATTAATTATCTTAATCAGTCTTAAGTTAATTTAAATGTTTACTAGAAGTACATCTGATAAGATCAAAATTAGATCATTTATAGATGAATTGACCAAAAATAAGAATAGTTTTGAGCAAAATATTACTGATTCTTGGTAAAAAAGTGTAGAGCCATGGCCACTTACACTCATATATATAAGACTTAAAATTGAAATTTATATTATTTTTGAATATAAACAATACAAAGGAAAAAATATAGAAAAAACGTAAAAATTTTCTGTGTATCATGGCCGTTGATTGTATTTTGTAACTTTGAGCAAGACTGCACCTAAAATGGCACATCTAATTTCTTTAAAAAAAGAATGACTAGCATTGCAAATACAACTAGTACTAATGACATTTTTGTTTTTTTGGCTAATTTTTCCAATTATAAAACGAAATAACTTTATATTGTTTGGATAAAAACATATAATTTATTGCATTTTTAAGTTTTCAACACACAAACTTCAAACTTCTCCTGTACTCTTTTCAAAACCTCAGGCTTTAAATTGTTCTCCAATTTCAGTCTTGCTATTCTTATAAACTATATCATTAGAAAAAAAAGCTTTTATATTCTTTAATTGTCGGGTACTGTTGTTCAATTTTTATGAAACTAGATTGTCGTTAAATTTCGTAATTCTATATTTCCTTCTCTTTAGAAGCAATTCTAATGTAGACGTTTGGAGGAAATCAGTTTATTTAAGTTTGTTTAAGTTGATTTTACTCCACAAAAATATATTTAAAAAGCTACGATAACAGATTAACTAGTCCTTTAAAATGTCGTATTAAAATATCGTGTCACTTATGCAAGGACTCGTCAAACAACGTGAACACAGTCTAGTATTTTCGATTTGCCAATACCAGTATTCATCAGGTTTGATCAGTCCTTGCTAAAGTCTCTTTTTGACACGATTTTTGATTTCTTTATTTTGACTGAGATGGATCACCGCTTCAGATGAAACACTATGTAATTGAAATCCATTTTGTGCGTTGCTAATGAAAATCCAGAAGATTTTTGTCTTAATTTTGTCTTGATCATCTTTTGTCTTGATCATCTTTTAAGTGATCCAACATAGGCAAGAAATTGATTGTGCACGGTTTGGTACTACTACTAGTTTTTAACGTATTTTTCAGTAGTCCTCCATTAGTCCATTGGGTAGATCAGTTTTTTATATGGTCCATTTTATTTGTCAGTCTCAGTAAAGCAAAATGTAAATGAAAGTCATACAATGTAGACAAAAGACAATTACTACTGTTAAAACACGTAAAAGCTTGTTCTTCTATTATTTTTGAGTTACTTTAGAACTAGAAGTTTGATTGACATACTAAAAGATATTTGAGGACTTGGTGTCACGTTACACAAAAGTTAAGCGATCGTTCTCCTGTGTTCATGTCTAATTTCATGTACTCGCAGGAAGTACGAGGAATTAAGGAAGCTCAAACACCACACGAAAATCTTTGTAATCAAGAGTACACGAGTCAATTCACTAACTATGGGGTATCTACTTCTGCAAATTTGCTTCATGCTTCTCCCGTTGGCCCATGAAGTCACATGTGAAGGAATATGCGGTAGTCTTTGTACTTGTTCTAATAGAAGAGTGTCTTGCAGCAACGGAATGGAAAAGTTTCCAGACATTATGGACCTTCCTCGCAACACTACTAATATGTAAGTTGATTATTACAGAGTTTTATTACCATACATCTTATTATTTTAAAAAGAGGATCACATCGCATGCTAAAGTTCTTTGTTATGTATAGTATCTCTAACACCAAATTGAGTGTCACCTTTATACTCGTCATGTATATTTCTTTGAGAAATACTTCTTAATCTCAGTTTTAACTAATTAAATATCTATTTAGATCTGCATTTTATCAAATTTACGTGATTTGAGCTTCGTGAGTTACTGTATTTATATTCCAGCGATAAAATAAAGTGATCGAGTTTCGCAATGAAGGTCATATGTACTGGTCTTATACATTAAGTTACAACACAATGGCTCCTCACCAAACTTTTAAAGTGGTTGATCGTACGTTTAGAAACGATTAGAAGGTTTAACAAGCTTCTGTATAACGATATAAATTTTTTTAAAAGTTAAGTGGCATTTTCTTCAATATACGCTACTATTCGAATATTTATACCCCCGCCAGTATTGTTCCCACTGGCAAACAAAGTCAAGTGCCGTTTTCAGTCATTTTATATAGTTATATTCTTATCTTTAATATTTTCAGCAAAATACATGAAAATATCACAAAAAAATATTTAATAGCATCCGTCAGTTTATTCTTTGCTTGCTTGCAATTCATGGTTTTAAATGTCTCGTTTTTCCCGGACTTTGTTTGTAGGCTCTACCGGAAGTCGTGGTTGCTCCATTTTAGATAAAATAACTCAGAGAGGGGCAAGATTATCTTTTGGTGGTTTTTAATTCAGGAAAACAATTAGTAATGATTAGTTGAAAGTTCATCTTTATCGGAAGTTTCAAAAACTTTCAAGGTTATTATTGGAATTTGAATTGCTTTTGGATATCCCGAAAATAGATTATTAAGTTTGTTTTGTCGTGTTAACAAGTTTTGCAATGCATACGTACGTGACTCTAATCTAGAAACGTTTGATAATCTGGGCCGAAGTCGTCGCGAAGAATTGTCTTCTTCCATCAATGTTTCGGACTTTTAAATTTCAATCAAAACGTAAAACTCAATCAACACTTGAGGCTATTTTTGAGTCTTTTAATTCCGATTTACACAAAACGCTGTAAATGAACGTAAATCATTTCCAAGGCCTTTAAAAGTTCAATTCTTTAAAGTTCAATTGTTTATAAAGGGTCAAAAGTGAAAACGAAGCAAATCGAGTTTGTTTATGCAGTGAAGATGGACAACAATAGAACAATTTTAAAATAATTTGAGATCTTCTACACGCTTTATTTAAAATAAGAACCAGTAAATTTTGCCGAGGCTCATTGTTTTTAATTTTTTGGCTGCTTCAGCCTCAGTTGTTTGTTCTTAATTTTGTTCTTATTTCTGTGTAACAGTTGGAACTGATCGTACAGGGAACTTTTAGTACTACATGAATACACTAAATGTATCATTTGGGACAATGGTAGTTTGTTGTTTCTTTTTGTGTTTTTACTACATTGCGAACATAAACTACAATATTCAGTAAATTCTCAACTAGAAACATTTTCATTTTCAGCCTCAGCCTGAGCTTGTTCTTAAATTGTTCTTAAGTTTTCGGTCAGTCTGAGTTTCGTTGTTCTTATAAAAAACATGTATATGTATTAAAACTTAATGAAGTTTTATTTCAAAATGTTAACCTTTGCATTCGCGTCTGCTCTAATTTTTAGAACTTTGAACTCATCAACTGCCTTTTTCGTGTTTTCGTTTAGAAAAAAATAGGTGCCATTTGCTAACTACAAAATTAGAAAACATAATTCTTATTTATCTCATTTCTTTCTCGTCTTTTATTATCAACTCAGATTTTAGCGTTTTTTTTTTGTAGGAATTACCCTGCATTTAAAAAATTTATTCATATTGTAGATTTAAACCGGTGAATCTTAGTTTTAAAGTGAATTTGATAAGGGCATGATAATTGGATTATAGGGTCTCTTAGCAGATTTAGGGGTTGGAATTACCGCATTTGATCGAAAGAGCGCCGCGGCGCATGTTAAATTTTTAGCCTCCCCCATGCGGCGTTATTCGGGGGCGGCACTCGTTCAAGGGCAGCGGTAGTTTAACTTTAATTTTTTTCTTACTTTGCAATAACATATTAAAATTTTTGGTTTTCATCATTTTGTCTTTGCCTCTATCAGGTTCTCTCAATTGGATTTGCGGAGCTAAGTGGAGGGCGGCGCTTATTAAATTTTTGGCTCGAAATGCGGCGCTCATACGAGGGCGGCGCTTATTAACGTTTTGACTCGAAATGCGGCGCTTATACGAGGGCGGCGCTTATTAACTTTTTGGCTCGAAATGCGGCGCTCATACGAGGGCGGCGCTTATTAACCTTTTGGCTTGAAATGCGGCGCTTATACGAGGGCGGCGCTTATTAAACGTTTTGGCTCAAAATGGGGCGCTTATACGAGGGCGGCGCTTATTAACTTTTTGGCTCGAAATACGGCGCTTATACGAGGGCGGCGCTTATTAACTTTTTGGCTCGAAATGCGGCGCTTATACGAAGGCGGCGCTTATTCACACAAATACGGTAGTCAAGAAATTATTCAAATCCACCTCTGAACTGAAAGGAACGAAAACAAGAAATAATGTAAACCTATAAGTAGGAAATACAATTACTAATTATTTGAAAACAGTTTTATTGAACAAACAACTTACGTACAGCATTGTTTTTAATTTGTGTTTTACATTCGTTCACAGTGAAATCGGTGCTTCTGAAATCTCAACTGTTCCGTTTGAAGAACTTTTATTCCAACTTAGGGAGCTAAGACGTTTGTAAGTGTACTTTTTGAGTGATTCTAAGCCAACTTTCGTGGTTTTTGTGACTTTATTGCTGCAATCTCTCTCAGTTTTTTGGCTCTATAGAGATAAAATTCTCATCCTGTCAGCTAAAATGAAAAAACGAAATTAAGAACTTGTACCAATTTCTACCAATATTTTCTTTTACAAATTAAGTAAACTTAAAGTTTAAGACGCTTTTTATTTATAACTGATACAAAATGTTGTTTTCAAAATAATAACCTTTTTAAAGTTGCTTAGTTTGAATAAGGGGTGCTTCTGTCAAAACCCGTAAACTGCAACTAACGCCTATTTCAAGTTTTATCCTATGAAATCTATGGTACCAGTGGAATAGAATAACATGAAAAAGTTTGGAAATTGGTTATATCCTCAATTTTAATTTGCATTTTAAAACAGTGTTTAAAAAATCACGACTGCGTTTTTTCGTTAAGTGCAAGGGGACTGGGCCGAAAAAAGATTGACGTCATACACGGAATTGAATGTAGCCTAATTTCTCATCTCTTTCGTTATTGCAGTCAAACACAACACATGATTCAGGGATCTTCCAAAGCTCAACAAAAGCCTAAAGACAAAACTCTTCAAAAATCATTTTTTTAAATCCGGGAATGACATCACGTCCTTCGTTAGACCCATTTCCCGGAGTACTCGCTCGCGAACGCACATAGCTGACATTTTGCAAAAAATCCGCACTTTGAACATGTCATAAAAAAATAGACAATTTACGATAGCTCTATATAGTATTTTACAAGCTTTGGATATTATATATACATATATACACTCGGTTGAAGGGCAATAATAAAAACCTACAACCTTAGACTTCGTATGGAAGACTCTTTAAAACCTAAATGTTGTTGCTAGCAACTACTAATAGAAATGCTTGGCTTGTTTTTTGAACCTACATGACTTTTAGACGGTGTTTCTAGGTTTCTACACGGTGAATTTTCTCATTATTTCTAACAGGGAGGTTTCTAGAAGTAACATCAAGAAAATTGACAAAATATTTGCACCAAGTGACTCAAAATTGAAAATTCTGTGAGTAATATATCATTTACTCTTAACTATAGTTAAATAATTAACAATTATCCCTCGAGCCCGAATGGGATAGAAGCCAATAGCCCATGAGGCCGCAGGCCGAATGGACTATT
>JAOEHV020158060.1:0-14022 GCA_025447995.2 Isaurus tuberculatus | reverse complement strand
CTCCCCCCCACCCTTATAACCAGTCTTCTCTGTTATATCTTCGATAGCCTGTTAACAAGAAGATTACAGTTTCAATACAGCTGGAATGGGACGAAACTTTGGTCGGTAAATCAAAACCTAGTGTGGAGACGGTAAATACCAATGCCAACACTTCACTTTACGACATCTTGGTAAAGGCGTCACAACAGAACTCCGCCTACGTGTTCCAGGCTACACATTACGAAAGCTGGGGATACCACATCACCTCAATTTCAAATGTTAAACAGAATACAAAAACTAACTATTATTGGATGATCTACGACGGAAAAAATCTCGCCCCGACTGGTGTTTCCACTTACAAACCCAGTCACATGGCACAGATAACTTTCAAATATCAACATGTAGATTTCTGAGTTGCAACGTTCTTATACAAAGTGCTCAGGTACTCAGAATAATAAATGATTGACAGAATAAAAAACTTTGAGTACTAGTTAACATGTGAATGAATCTTAAGCCGTTGAGCCGGTTACAGACGAGCAAGTTTTCCATGAAAAATTAGTTTCGCATGGCAATTTTTCTTTGCAGATGTGTATGGGCAAAGATATCACGGTTTTCCTCGACAAGTCTTCTTGCTCCGCTACACACAAGCAAATACAAACTGTCACGCGAAAACATGTCAAAGCAAACTTATTCGTTTGAAATCGGGTTAATACACTGATTGAATGCAATGCGAACTCTTAATTTCGCCGTTTTGAAAGAATTTAAAGTTTTCATGCGAATATTTTCTTTCCTCATTCGCTGGACGCAAACAAACAAGAGATCTGTAGGCAAACCTCCTTGGATTCATCCAATATAATAGAAAAGTTTTGAGGAACTTTTAAGCAAAGTGTATTGCAAAGTGTTTTATTCACCACGTGCCCTGAAAACGTGCGTTTGTTGTCAATCCCCTTTCATGTTCAGTCAATAAAATAGAACGTGTTAACATGGTCTAAATATAAGTCTTATTTTAGTGCACGATGGCCCACAGCGTGGGTTTCAGTTGTAGGCAAGATAACAAAACAGATAAAATGCACAACGTCTTTAAAAGAGTTCTAAAGAATATAAAAACTATTTCTCCAGCAAAACAAAGATAATAGAAAAGTCTAGAGGTATTCTTGTCAAATCAAACTTTCATTCCCATTTTGTGTGGCATTTCAGAATTTAAGGTCTTTTGTGTTTTTTTCAATAAAAAAATGTAGGGATGCAAGATTGAATCGTGAATAAATCTATTTACAGGAATTGAACTGTTAGTCGAACAACCTAAGTAAAATTTCAGCAAAACTAAATTTCTGAAGAAATTAAAAACTCCTGCGATAGAGTTTTTTAAAAAGTAAAAGAAGTAAAATCTTAAAATAGAGGATGATGTCGATGGCAATAATGATGACAGTGATAAAGTTGTTCATATTTTTTTCAGTTTGAATCGCCTAAGTTTGTTTACACCGATTTCTGATCAGATCTTCCACTTTCATTTTGAATTCGATTACTTCCTGCCTTATCGATTCATTGTGTTTTAGCTCAAACACAATTGATCGCACTTTTCGTTTGTAATTGTAGTTTATTCTTCTACCACACTCCAAAAACGCAGCTCTTTCGATTTGTTCAGGCAATGGATCTGTTTCAGATAAACGCAGCGATTCGGCTAAAGAAGTTCTTGCCTTTTTTCTCATTGCTTCAGTCTTTTTGTCACACCGTACCTCAATCACTGGACGTACTTGTTCTTCCATTTCCACATATTGTTTCCATTTCCTAAATACTGCTTTTGCCAACTCTTTTATCTCTTCGTGCTTATGTTTTCGTAGTTTGTTAACAACAACTCCAATTTTAGTATCTAAAAGGATCTGCTTTGACAAGTTTTTAGCATTCAGTTCCTTTAATGCAGTTATAATTTGATTCTCTGCAGAATTTGGACTCTGCAACAACGCTTTAAAATGTGCTATTTGCTCCAACACAACAACATTCGGAAGCGATTCAATAGTGGCTTGTTTTAGTTTTAAAGCTGGGCTTTCTTTTTTAGCAACTTCTTTCCGGGGAACTGATGGCGTTCGTACAACAAATTTATCCATTTTAGTCTTGCAGTTCAACGTGAGTTATTTTGTTCTTTCAGTCGCCATTTTTAATTCCCACGATGCACTTTGATAAAAGAGTGACTGGGTTCTAGAGTAGTAAGAACAATCAACATTTTTTAAGCCATTCTCGTCCCCAGAGCCCATCGTTTCTCTTAGCCGGCGGGGCCTTCGCACGAGAAAACGGAAAAACGAGAAAACGTTTTCTCGTGCGAATGCCCCGAAACGATGGGGGCTCTTAGGACGAGAATGGATTAAAAAATGTTATATAACTATTTTCTGACAGAGTCACGATCTGATGCTCATTCTAAATGCGAAGGCTTTTCAGAAATAAAGCCATGTTAAAGGTAGTATCAAGAGCAAATGCTCTCCAACATACAACTGGTTGCAAGCACGCTTGTCATGTTATGATACACGCCCCGGTCCCTCCAGACGGCAAATTATTTGGAAGATATCCCATCAAACACGCTGTGTTGGTAAGTGCTAACAGTTCCTTATTTATTATTATTTATGTCCATGCATAATTGTTTTTCCTTGAGTTTGATCTTATTAAGTACTTTTAATTTTGAAAACAGATCTATTAAATATATATTTGAGGACAAAATTGCTGAATTTATTCTTACAGACAAACTGGTTGCTTTTTAATAATTAATAATATAATAATAGTAAAGACTTTATTTAAACAAGGGTGACATGAAACAGTTGTAAAACTAATAAACCCATGGACAAAATCTTTAATGTTACTCAATCCTCCTGAAATGTTATATTGAGGTCTGTCATGCTGTCAGTTCAATACCCCTAGTACAAAAATTACTGCCCATGAGCCTGTAAAGTAATCAAATTTAAGAATGTGGCCGATTTGGTGGGAGGGCGTACTGCTTCAGGAATCTTGTGAAATGAATAATGGAGCAACACTGTAAGATGTCCTTGGTTCTGAAGACTGAAATATGTAAAAGAATTTTAGCATGTTAGGAAGCTAAAAGTAGCCTTTACATTTCTCCTCTCTCAATAATGAATCAAGTCTTCTTATTTTCACTGGGACTCATAATCTATCTTACCTTTGCCTTGTTGTCACCTCTCATTTAAATAATTCCAAGGATTTTCATTTAAGGACAAAATAATGCAAAAATCTTAAGCTGTGCATCTGGGATTTAGGCCGAGATAACAGTATCTGTTATTGACAGTTTTCAAAGAAAAAAAAAGGTTGCAGCTATTATTACCATTTGCAGAAACAATGTTAAATTGGAGAGCTGGTCATTTATTTCTATTTCGTGACCTTTTTGAGTTCAATAGTAACTTACAACATTTCATATATAGTTGTTTTTTTGCTTTTTCACATCAATTGAGTTGGAGGCCTACTGACCATCCGCTGACTTCACATTTTCTTTGTTGTTGGACTTGCAAGTCAAATTTCAAGGAAATATTTTTTCTTCGCTTATATAAGGGAGGGGTCACTGTGGATTGATATTACAGTCGACTCCCGATAACTCGAACCTCGCGCTAATTTGAACCAACATCGATTTCCCGTGGATTTCGTTCATACATTTACTGTAATTTTACCCTCGGTAACTCGAACCCTCGATAATTCGAACCTCCCGCTAACTCGAACCAATTATCATTTCCCTTCAGGTCATTTTGTAAATAATTTTACCCTCGATAACTCGAACCACGTTTTTCAAGACGTGACAAGTAAAAAAATACTGTTTTGTTTTGTTACGTTACGTTCTGTTTGCAGACTATGTAGTCAAGGAACATTATCTCATTACAATTATAATTAAATCTAATTAAAATGTACAGTACTGTAAATTGTATAAATAGAAATGCACATAGACACCGTTTTTTATTATTAGAAAATTATTAGAAAAAGCGATACTAGTAGAAACTTTTCATTACATACATACAGTACTTAGTTAAATTAAATTATTGTAAATTAAAATGTACATTGTACGAATAGAAGTGCACAAGATCATCGTTTTTCCTTATTTCCGGTCAATTGTTCTCAACTCTCGGTAACTAACTCGAACTCTCGGTAACTCGAACTCCCGATAATTCGAACCTTTTTTATTTCCCCTGAAGGCTCGAGTTATCGGGAGTTAACTGTAGTTCGAATTAAAATCAATTCACTGTTTACTGCTACGTCGCATAATTTCAGCTTTAACTTTGGAATAATTTGCTTAACCAGTTGTGAAGTATAAGCTTTTTCATTTTTTGTGTATGTAGAGATAACTGATACGCTCTTGTTCTCAAAAAGAGTGCAAGTTATTTTAGTATACCAATTACCTTCTTACTGCTTAAACGGATTTGATTTTCGCATGGAAACGTATTTCAATCTCTCTGAGTATTAGTTTGGTTTATTAGAAGCTGAACGTCGGATCACGTAACTCTGAAATTCAAACAAGATGTTTCTTGACCTTTGACTGCGGATTTCGTACAATTACCTCGATCAAACAAAATCCTCGTAATCTAGTTATCTACAAAATCCGCTTGAGGCGGTCATAGTTTATTAAGAAATATTTTCTTTCCATCACTTGCCTTAGCCGGTAACTACGTCTCTCCTTTTCCATAATCGGCGCATGCTCAGCACTAAGTTCTAGGCGTTCGTTGCCCGAGGTACGAAGACTGACCAAAAGCAAAATTTCTTGAATGTCACATAATGCTAGCTAAAAATCTAAATCCTTTACGGGACACTTATCCATCGCAGGTTCGCTTTCATGCCAGCGGAAGCTGATATTATATTTTTTGACCTCTTAAGGAAGGAAAGCTGAGTAAGTATTGACTGAAGAGAAAGTCGCACAAATGTTCAAATCTCAGCAAAAACGGAGAGCGAACCTGGGACCTTGTGAATGGAAGGCAAAGATCTTGCCAAACCCATCAACTACCCCACAACGTTGCGTTCTGCGCATATCATTAAAGTTGTGGTAATTTTGCATGAAGGACTCCAACTCTAAGGGAAGCGTCACATATCAATTTTACCCACAAGAAACGTCATATATACGTTTCTCTCGAGACCCTCCACAACTCCCCCCCCCCCCTCAGTAACGTCATATAGAAAAATCGATAATTTATTGTTTTATTTCTAAACAATATATCATCTTTAATACTGTGCAAGTCTTACGATTGTTTGTCTGAAACGCCTTGACCAGTTCATGTTCACTGAAGTAACTTTGGATTATGATACAATTATAGGAATACTTAATATGTTGGCTCAAAACTTAGGGCGAGTCCTTTCATATGTTTATCTTCTCAGTATTTGCTCTTTAGCAATCGATCCTATTAACCAAACGTAATATTGCAAATGTTCAAAAGAAAAAAAATTTTAAGGCGTTTTAGTTTTTTTTACAAACTAATGATTCCTTCCACATGGCTATCCAAAGAAACGTCACTGGCTGTGACAGCCGACAACCCCCCCACTCCCCCCTCCCACCCCTTAACGTACATATGACGTTTCTTGTGGGTAAAATCGATATGTGACGCTTCCCTGAGGTGTTTGTCCCGTCAGACGAGGTTTGTTACGATCCCAGCTAGACTTGGTAGGCTTTTTGCAGGCGGTGAAGTATGGCTTCTGTAGCGAACACGGTGTCGATAAACGTTTGTTTGCTAACTACATGCAAAGGATAATTTTACCAAGCAATGAACGCATTTTTGTAGTAAAGTACTACAGTAAAGCTCTTCCTCGGCTCAGCATTGACAAACAAAAACTTGAACTTTTATATTTTAAAACCTTAATCTTTTTTTTGAAACTTTGTAGTCCTTCCAAGAAATTAAATAAATTTATTAAAACCATTGACTTAATTAAAGCTTCTCAGTACCTTACCCATGTCCTTTTGTTGCAAAAGAACGTCGTATTCAAATGGCTCAGTAGCAATTATGTATGCATTATAACCCATTCGGTTTTTTGACTTTCCTTTTGATCTGTCTGCAGCCCTTTTAATTGTTGTCTATCATTTTTGTGTTCCTGTCACTCAAACCCCCAAATGTACACGTATCAATATTACCGGACTAATAATGTGTATTACGCATGCGTACCCACTCATGCAGGTAGCATACCAACAATACCATGTGTGTAGGACATGGTAAAAGTCTGAAGTCTCCGAAAGAGTTGGTTCTGTTTATTGTAAAGTACTACATTGAACAAGAATTGGTACAGGAAGCGACGATTTCCAGGTAACTGTTAGCGCTATTTGAATATACTTCGGCTAACCAAAACATATACTGTATTTTCCCGAGTCACTTTAGTTTTGATACAACCGCTTTATTTGTTAACATCATGAAGGAACAACAAATTTTCGACAAGTACAAAAAAATATGCAACTCCAATCGCAAAATAGATCTTGTTATAAATTTATTCTGTTTTACGGAAAGGCTTTTGCTCCCGGTGCAAATAGTTTTTATTCCAACATGGTAAAACCATTAAAAGAGTTAAATAAAACTATTTTAAAGAATTCTAATGGATAATAAACATGATCATAATGATGATGAATAAAAAGGATGGTTTCCATGTTAATGTAGATGGTATGTGAACACATTTTTCTATTTGTTTTAGAAACTTAGAAGTGAATTAGTACTTCATACTCCACACGAAATAATTTCTACTCTACCATACGAAGTAGTTCCTTAATAGTTCAAACTACTGCAAGCCCTGCTAAACGTTCGTGTTCCTTTGAGAGATAACTTAACCTTGAGGTTATTAAATGAACATATTTTGTAAACAGCAGGCAGAGATTCAAAGCAAAGATATCGCTAAGTGCTTTTTTCTTTAGATAAATAAACCAACTCTGCCCTTAATTGTTAAGAAAGTATCCATGCCATTAACTTAAGCAACCAAAGCGTGTTGCCTCCAGAAACCACACCGCTATTTTTCATGAAAATCTCCCCAGCAATTCGTTTTTTCAAATGATTTCTTATTTTTTTATTCTCTTCGGATATTTATTTCTCTTCTTCTCGGAATTAGTTTTTTTCTTCTGCTCTCGTTCAATCCTTGTTCCTACAATTTTATTTGTTAGCTAACGTAAGAGACTAAAAAAGTCAGAAAAATGGGACCGTTTGTCAGAAAGAAACAAACAAAAAAAAACATATATTTCAAGCTCATTTGAATGACAATAGCAGAAATAAAAATGTTATGTGTCTACCAGCGAGTGCATTTTTTTTTCATTTTTCTTAATCTTTTCTTGTTTATTGTTGCACAAAAACTTTCGTGCTCTCATTCTAACAAAAATCAGCGAAAACATGAACATAAATTAGGTTCTTTGTTGATCTTTGTCGCCTCCAAAAATAAAACAACTCCTAAAACATTAAAGATAGTTTTAATGAACAAAACAGTCGATAGCTAATGAATTGTAACTGATAAAGAGCTTTGGGGCTGTGCATTTGAAGCACAACTGAAGGAGGTCACGTGACCTCCTTGTCAAATCCTTAAGGGCATTCTTAAGAGGTTTAACACCGACTGAAAATAGCAACGTTCTGCGGTCTTGCAAAGATTTGGAGAAAAAGATGGATGTAGGTTTACGTAGCGCTGTTAGTCTTTGTTCATGTGAAAATATTGTAAAACCTTCAAATACAATATTTTCCATATTTCAGCAATTTAGTTTTACCTTGAAATATGAGTGTCATGAATTGAATCTTTGAACTTTTTATCTCTCACTTGTAATTTGTGATTTAATAGATTAGGATTTGTCAAACCAAACAGTGCCGCATTTAAACCACAATACTAATTTGTTTTTAAACGATAGTTACATTAAACAGACTGTCTCTGAGTACGGCATTGATCATAAACTGCCAAACATTCTTTTAGTGTATTGTTTTAACTGCTTGCAATTATTTTAGATAAAAATTTTCATTGTTAGAAGAGTTTTCTCATGTTGAAAGTAAGTGCAAGGGTCAAAAAATGAAGACGCGAAATTGCGAGCAACGGCTAAGCAGATAGTCAGAGCAATAGCCAGTACTGAACCAACAGTTAAATGACACTTCCTAATGGAGGGGCCCCTGCCGTACTAGTGCAAAGATAAGGCTAGTGCGGTATCCTCCTGTGCTGATGATGTCATTGGCTCAAATCCATGAGTGGAGTTGCTGGCTAAAGCAACAAGGTGTTTTAATTTCTCAGAAAATGTTTGTTTAAGCTAACATGTGGTTATTTTCAAGTGTCCAAGTGCGTTTCCGGAAGCCCTTGGAACATTGCTGGCGTTTTTGTTCGTTAAAACAGCTAACTAGTTTCCTGTCGCAAAAGCTAGAGAGGGCGAAAATACTTTATAAACTAAGGCAAACGGGTAATCATCAAGAGGGAATCATTAACTATCTGACAATGTGAGTCAAGTTTTTTGACGGTTCAGGAATTATATGAAATTGTATCAAACTATCTCCTTACAGACTTAATTAGCAAATGTTATTCTATCCCAATAGCCTGCGATAATAAATCTAATAATTGCGTCAATGGTATTCCTTGTAGCCTCCACACTGTATGCGATTACCTGAAAAAAGCCGCAAATGCACGTAGACTGTTTGCTCTGTCATCATTGGTTACGGTTCTCGTCCGTTGGCTGTAACTGACTTCTCAGCTTTAGGGTGAGTTTAATAGCTAATTTCTGCTTTATTTTTAACTTCTAAAGTTTTTAAATGCTTATGTGCAAGGTCTTCCTTCAAATCAGGCTCATCTTTTTAAGAAGCCACTAAGAAAACAAAGTTGAAAATGCAATCGCTTTTACTCTTTTACCTTATATTATGCTGGTCTCCGTTCTCCATTTACAGTTTTAGCTTGTGAATGAAGTCTGTATTTTAGCCCGTGGATTTTTTCCAATTTCTGTGATTAATGAGAGTCGTTTGAACTTTGAATTGTATACCATTTGTCTACTTTCAGCAATGTTTTCAATTTCCGTTGATATTTACAACTTCGAACTTTGGGGAATTTTAACGCAGTGTTTCGTCCAGGAAACGTGGGAAGATGGTCCAGGGTTTCCGCGTCAAAAATGTCTTTCTTTAGTCTTTATTTCCAATCACGTCATTTCCTTTATGAGATTCAAGAATTTCTTAATTTGAATTGGATACGATTTTTCATATCCAAAATCAGACTTTGTATTTCACCAACAGAAATGGTTTCCAAGAATCTTTTCTTCATTTTGGTTTCAACTATTTTATTCGTTTTATAAAAAATGTATATTTGTCGCCATTCTGTTGTCACACTTCTTTGAAAAATTCGATTCTCTCTCTACGCACGTTTATAATACAAGCATATTAACTCCCACTAAGACTTCTGGAGTAACTCGAGGAGGTGGGTTTCCACTGTCACTTTCTTTAGGTTTCTGTTTTTTTTATTGTTTCAGCATTGAATATCCTGACAAATTTTAGGAACCCAAAGTCAAAACGTTTAATTCTTAATTCTTTCAAGAATAGTCGTTTACTTTCTGTGTTCTGTCCGCGTAAAACCTTGACAACCACTTCTTCGTTCAAGTTGCTACATTGCCCACGATACACGCTTCCAAATTAACCTATTCCCTATTCCAAGCCCTTCTTTGCTTAAAAAATCAAGCCACTGAAATGTGGGGACGTCTTTAACATTCCTCTCGCACGGTCAGCTCGGGAATAACAAATTCACAAGCTATTGCTTAAACACTCTGTTGCCAAACGAAAAAATGCCGTTTCAGTTTGCAACATTTATTGGTATTTGCGACAAAAACACTTTTTTTATTGCAACGTTTGTCGGCTTATAATAGTGGTGTTAGGACCATGATATTACCAGTTCTTGCCGCAACTCAAAAATGTTAGCGTAGACAGCACCTAATTTTAACAGGTTTAGTCTTACCTTATTTGTAATACAAATCGTGCGCACCGTATGGAGGATTTATTTTCGCAGCTTTAAATTCGCGCAAGAAATTTTCCTGGTTAGGTTTTCACCAGAGTTAACAAAAGCAATTAACGCTTTTGTTAAGATTATTTTTATCAGCAAATAAAACCTATCAAAACTTAAGCAAGTATCAAGAAAAATTCATGGTGATAATAGATTTTAACGGAGAATTCGCATAAGCCTATTTTAAAAGCTCGTTTTCAACTTCATCCTGCCCGCTGCTTAGGCTAGCGAAAATTTTCTTTTTCGTTTAACTGCTGAGAATTGTCCATTACTGTTTAAAGAAAAACAAACAAAGAAACAACAAACCTCTCAAGACAAGTGGAAAACTTTTAAAATGCCAACAACAATTTACTGTCTCTAAAGTTCGAAAGAATTCTTTTTCTGTTAGGCTTCTGAAGTGCGGCGCTCACGCCCGAACGTCGCCGATCTTTTACGACAATGTCCTTGTTTGACTGCATGAAGTCACAAATTGTACGACCCATTTGGCATGAAGTGGTTTTAGTACACTGGTTCTCAAATCCACAGAAACTTTATCGGGCTGAATGGCGATCACGATTTAAGATGTACTTGTTCTGAATACCATTTTTGTAGTATATGATATGTATACTCAGGAACTTAGAACGAATTTTTTGCATTTCTAAAACGAGTATCTCGTACTACATCACTAACCTTTTCGCGCAGATTATTTTTGGTGCAGTACCAAATTTCGCGCACTTAGGGATGCGTGAATTCTAGTACTGCGCGAATTTTAATACGAGTAAGGAACAATGTCAATAAATAAACAGCTTTGGCCTCAATTGCTACTTGGCCCTATATATATTGAGTAAATTCTCATCTCTACAACGCTGTTTCGAACTTTCGATAGACTCGCTCATCAGGAGACTTAATCATTTTAAATAAATAACAGATATTTAACACTCCGCTCTCCGGGACCCCGGCACTCCGGCGCTCCGCATATTCATGCAAACCCTACAGGCTTTCCTTTGAAAAATGCCTCAGGAACGTTTACCACGGTTACCATAAAGAGCCTGGATAGTGCTGCTTTTTTTCCTGCCTATGTTCTCTTGCGTGTTGTTACTGGAACTCTTCTGAGAGAGAATGTTGACGAAAATCTAACGCAGTTGAAACTGAAAGTGCATCGGATGTACTGAAATAAATATATCAGGCGCGTACGCAGGGGGAGGGGTGTATCGGGTGCACGTGCATCCCCCCACCTCATAAAAAGGTCCGCTCAGTCAGATCAGATACGGCAAGATAAGAACAATCAAAAAGGGATGAAATAAAGGAGAGAAAGTGGACAGCCGTTAAGGTCGGGACTACAAATTATATAGTAGATATTTTTCGACTTTTTCATGTTTTCTTATCCATATTGTTGTTAAAAAAACCCTCACGAACATGAGTAGAAAATAGTCGAATGATTTCAAAGCAGTCTACGAAAGCAATAGAACTTATATATAAAGAAAAGCTCACAATGCCGGATTACATATTGTTGTTACACATATCAGATATTAGAATTGTTTAGATATCATATTTTAAGGACTGATAACCTAAAGGTCCGCTCAAGCTTAAAGTGCAACCCCCCCCCCACCCCGCATGAAAAGCTGCGTACGCGCCTGTATATGAAAAGAAAAATAGGCATGGAGTGATATCAGCTGGGCTCCCCTTGGTTCCAGCCAGTAAACCAACTGCTCCGGACAGTTAAAAGGTGCTTAAACCCAAAGACTACTCAAAATGTTAGCACGAGTTGCCTGACAATATGGCGTGTACGTTTAGCCGCACTGGAACGTGAAATCTTTATTTATTGTTCGTTTTCAACCGGTGCAGAAAGCGTTCTTTTTTGGTAATCTGTGAAGTTATGTTTTGCATCTGTTGATAGTAATTTACTCGGTTTTGAAAGATAGAACACCACATGAAAGATAACCAAGAGCGTAGAGAACAGGTATGCGTTAGTTGCAGCGATCAACAAAGTGGCGAATCTTTCAGTGTTTGGAAACCCTCATTTTTTAACGTAATTACCATTGAGATTGTCCCTTTATTTATTATACTAGTACGGTCAGGGAAAATGTGTTATCGGTCGGCCAAGAGTTGGTTAAACGTTACATAAAGCATACAAATATTCTCAAATTATTATCAAAAAATAATAAGATAAATTACTATACGAAAAATTTTGAAGACTATTGTTTGTTTCTCCGTGGAACGCTGAAAATCTCAAATTGACCCGGCGATTCGAAATTTATTTAGTTTTTATTCTTATATTTCGCAGTACATTTCCTTTTTAAGCTCAAAGGGCTATTCTTAGCGAAACACGGCTACTTGCTATGCAAAAAACCAATGAATTGTAAAAAATAAAACATGTAAACAGCACATGGCTCTATACGACATGAGCTCTGTGCATTAGACCACGTGTTGAAGTTTATGAAGCTGGCAATTTGTCCTCAAAAGAAAAAAAAATGACGAAAGAAAATTGTCATAAGGCAATTTAAAAAGTGAAAAGCTTGAAATATTTGTTTTTATCCCAGAAAACAAGATATGCTTTCTTCTTACAAATAAACAATTATCTTTATGTTAAGTTTAATGTTGCTGTTTTTGTTGTTCAGTTCAGTAGTTAGTATTACTTTTAGAAGTTGTTGATGCCAATAGCGTTGATGTCATGCAGTAACACTGTGTTATTGATTTGGGGTATTTTACGCGGTTGAAATGCTCACTAGAATATTATTTCTTATATTTCTTATGACTAATTTATCTTTCATTGTCTTACAACTGTAGAGTCTCTTGCCTTTTGATTTACAGCAGGTCATTGAACTTTCTTGTATAGGTCAGTTCTAAAAGTAAATCGATAGGAGATTTTAAAAGACCGATCAGGATTTAGCTAGCTCTTCAAAAAACCGTGCGCACGCAAATCGAAAACACGTGTTCAACTTGGTTGTTTTTGCCATAAATCGCCTTTTCTTTTTGTTTATCCTTACAGTTTTGAGTCAAGCGAAAAGATCCAGCAGTTGTCACAGCGGGTTTTTCGGTAAGTGGATCTAATTCACATACTGTGCAACATCTGTAAAGAGTTTTATGCTTTCGATTAGTGTCACTAAACCTGATTTTCAACCAGACTGACATTTCCTAAATACCTTAATGGCAACATATTTTGCCTCATCATTTTGATGTCTTTGAGTCTACGTTTCCAAAGGTTTGAAAACATTCAGTCATCTTTTACTGTGTTTTTCAGAGCAAAGCAAACCGTGTCAGTATTTTGAAGCATTTTCTACAAGGTTTTGAACAACGTTCTTCGAACATTTCTTTTTTAAAGCAGAAATCGAAAACTGCGCGCAGAGTTAAGATATTTTTGCATTAAAAGGTTCACAGATTGTTACTATTACATGAGACGCCGATGTCTGGTGTTTATTTTTTAATCGTTTTTGTTAAAGAGTTTAAGTTTTTTTATGGTTTGATTGTTCACAATAAATTGAAAAACCTTATTTATATTGGTTTGTATATCGTACTTTTATCACATAAAAAGTTGATGTTTTTTGTCTTATCCTTCATTTATCCATTTAAGATTTGATAGCCAGTGATTTTTGTCATCTGAGTTCTGACCTCCCTTCGATAAAACATGCGTAAGAAAATATGTATCTAATTGAATCATAATTAGAGAGAACATATTTTTTGCCTGAGGCAATCTTGATTTTTTTTTATTCCAAGTTATCAACTAAGTGTAACCTCGTTTAGGTTTGCCGTATCAACGAGATTTTAAAGTTACCTTTTGCTCATCGCTTTTATTTATTCATGTACTGATATATCCGAAAATGAGGAAGTTAGTTGGACACCGCAACAATTTTTTAAAGAGATTCAGGTTAAAATTTTTTAGTTTTGCAAAGCTATCTTTCTTTGAGATTTTACAAATACGAAAAACTATCATTTCTATGTTTTTCTTGGTATTTTGAGTAAGAACTTTTAACGCTTTTCCTAAATTGCTTTTCTTTCTTCTTTCTTTCTTTCTGTCTTACTTACGTTCATACTTTCTTTCTTTCCTTCCTTCTTTCTTTCTTTCTTTCTTTCTTTCTTTCCTTCCTTCCTTCCTTCCTTCCTTCCTTCCTTCCTTCCTTCCTTCCT
>JAOEHV020157963.1:0-14022 GCA_025447995.2 Isaurus tuberculatus | reverse complement strand
TTTCCTAATTTATCATCGTTGTTTGTCAACTTTTCTTATACTTTTTTATCATTATTATTTGGTTGACTTGGTCCGGCGCGGATCCAACGTACAGAAAGTTGTACACGGGTTTTTGCTACAACATTTTTTCCCTTCATGGGTTTACATAGTTTTATCTGTAGTAAGTTTGGTATCAAAACTTTCATAACACGCGTTCAGAATATATGGAGCCCACAAACCTGGAGAAGCAGTCAGCAGTTTCACCTCTAATTCACGCATGTAGTTGTGCACCAGGCCCGCACGGCCAGACCGAGTCCTCAATATTTCAAATTTGCCCATCATTTTCTCCAACATGTTGGTCCAGAATGTGCCTTTTTCAATTTCGCTCTGCATTCGTGACACCTTTCGTTCTTTTTTCACTGCCGCTCCTTTACTTTCTTTAAGCTCTGGCAAAGTGTCCTCTTCTTCACCATTAGGTTCCGATTTCTTGAGTTCTAATGAAAAAAAATGAAAGACTATTCATTTCCCAACATTTCAGTAATTCCTTCAAATAGTAGAATCTGGTAGCAATGAGAACCCTATCAACAATCAAAATTACAATAAACAAAATCTGATTGAATTGCTATTACAACAACATTTATTGTTGTAATAGCCATTCAATCAGATTTTGTTTATTTTCACCAAGAGTGACGTCTATTACATGCATCTCTAAGACAAGAGATCCAGCATCTCAGTTCCACAGTTTATCTAAGTGCGTCGTGTGATCCTTTGCATTCAAAAAAAATTACAATAGTCAACCACTTGTATATATATAAGATATATAAATAACTAACAGAAAAATATGTATTAATAGATATATTAAATTATTTAGTTTAAACTAACAGCAGGATGCTACATTAAGGTAGATTAGCCGGTTTTTGCCGACAACTTTCGCTGTTGGCCGATAAAAATGTCTCAAAAATACATTAAGCTGGCTCAATAGCGCCTGTTAAAAACCCCGAAAAACTGTGATTCGGTAAAAATATCCACATGGATCAACTGAAAAATTTTTTAGTTTCGCACCCAGCATAGGTTTAATACTACATATCATATATATGTATTTATATCAGGGGCGGATACAGGGGGGGTGAATTGGGTGGATTTTCACCCCCCTTTTCTTCAATTTTCTTGTACATTCTTTGTACTTGCCACCCGTCTTCTCCAAAGTCTCTGGAACATTCTTTGTATTGATATATGAACAGACATAAACTATAAATGTTGCTGAAAATAAATAGCAAAATAACAGTTACTGTTCATCAGCAGGATACCTAAATTATTCACCCCTCCTTCTAGAATTTTCACCCCCCTTCTAGAATTTCTGGATCCGCCACTGATTTATATAGTGGAACCCCGCCAAAGGACCACAACTACTAATTTATTATGACGTTTTTGTGGCCCGAACAAAACAAAAGCCCCCAACGTTCCCTTATTTGAAAACCCCGCCATACGACCACCCCGTTACTAGGGACCGATCGTTTATTTTGTCCTAAGGGGGGGGGGGGCGGTGGATTTCTAATGTTTCTAAACACTTAAAAAAAGAACCAATGTAATCTTTTATTTCTAAAATTATACCCCCTTCCCTAACGTATAATTTTTTGAAAAGGACTGGGTACAAAGCTTGGTTACACAGCAATTCAACATAGCGACTGATGAGACTGTACATGTAGGCCTTAAAACCGACTTAACGAGTAAAAATTGGCTAGAGAATAGATCATCTGTGAAGTCACTGAAAGGAAGATATGTGATATATCTCTTCAAACTCTTGACAAGGAAGATGTGTTTTTATTATTGGAAAGTGACATACAGAGATCCAAAGAGGCGAGTCACAACAACAACAAAGTTTCCAGTCTCAGAGCAGTCCTAGAGCATTTAGCCTTTGGTCCCGGATTCCTGCCGTTCGAGGAAGCTTTTAGCTTGTATTCGTCTTTCTTTGATTTGCAGCTCGTATTTTAAATTTTGCTTGACCGCGTATTGAGTCCAAGAGTCCATTTCTCTTTCTGTCAAAAAATACCCCCCCAAAAAAGGTGCAGATTCCAAAATTTACCCCCCCCCCCGACGTAAGGGATGTTATAAAAGATCGGTCCCTTACGACCAACGACCCTTGGAGTACTCAGTCCTTATTTTCTTCATAAAATTATTTAAATTTATATACTACACAAGTAGAACTTATGTTGTACCTTCCGTTTTTGGGGTGAATAAATGGTGGAACCCAGCAGAAATGAGTTTAAATGGTAATGTAACGACTTTCACAATTCCCGTCAAAGCAGAATAGAAAGGGCTTTGCTCACTTTTGTTGCTATCAGTTTCAACAGCAGTGTTCTTGCTACCACCACCATCATCATCAGCATCATCATCATCATCATCATCATCATCATCATCATCTTCAGTCTCACTCCCATCTTCAATTTCCTGTGACAGCTCGCCAGAATCAACCATTTCCACTACAAAGTCAAACAAATGATCAACACATTAAATTAGCAGGCATTTCACCTTGGCAAAATTTAATAAAAAAAGAGAATTGCTCTTTCCTTTACATGCAATCGATAACCTTTTCTTTTTAAGGTCTTTTATTTAAAAAAAACGTAATGATTGTTGATAGATATATC
Source organism: Isaurus tuberculatus (assembly GCA_025447995.2). NCBI lineage: Eukaryota > Metazoa > Cnidaria > Anthozoa > Zoantharia > Zoanthidae > Isaurus > Isaurus tuberculatus. The sequence goes on along the minus strand of JAOEHV020157963.1, from coordinate 11,398 downwards.
CGCAGCTCAAGATTGTTGTCTTTGGAATTTGAAGAAAGCAGTAGTTTAATTATATAAGCTTGCCCTTAAGTATTACAGTAATACCGTGCTTAGAAACATTAGCTTCTTGCACTAATACGGTGATAATTATAACTAAAACATAGTTGTCCTGATGAAGGACTAACGCATGAATCGTTATCTTTTTGCAATACTTACAACGATAATGAAAAATCTTACATTACTGAATTGTCTAAAGTAAAGTTACCCTGATAAAGAACTAAGAAAATCAAATCCTTATATTACACCGACAAACATCAAAATTTCAACCTTCAGTTGTCTAAAATTAACAGTTACTCTGACGAACTAAGGACTAACACTCGAAACGTCAGCTCCTTACACTACTTTCGGTGATGATCATACAAATTTCAACCTTACGTTGTTTAAATCACGCTTACTTAGCTCGGTCCGTCCATCTCCTTTGATTTTAATTTCCTTTGCAGCTGACATGGGATTATCATCTGTTTTCAGTACCCGCTGAAGTAGAATAGTGAAAGCACTTCCCCAGATTCCTGAAACAAAGTACATTAATTAAGTTAAATATAACAAAGCAAAATTAAATTAAAGAATTCCACATCAAGTAAAAAACATATGAGTGTCCTTTCTTTCCTACCCTGAAGATAATGCAATGGCAGTTCAGGGTGGTTAGATATCATGTGTCCACAGAAATATTTGTTTCCAAATGTTTTCGAGTCTTCAAAGGCGCCGTACTTTGCCATTCCAACCTCAAAGGGAGTAAATTCAACCCATTCTGTGAAAGAAGACAGTTTGCTAAGAACTTTTACATAAATGAAGAGAATATTAATTCTTTTTGAGAGAGAAGTGGAAATCACATTTCATCGTTATCATGAAAAGCAAGTGGCTTTTGTTTGTGTGTAGAGCGGTAAAAGAAGAGAGAAATCTTCTACCAGCTTCTTTCTTTACTATGCATCATATTTCACTTCATTTCCACTTTATTAGCTTAATGCGCGAACGGAATGGGTCATTACAACAACTTTTTCGAAAGGTTTTTATTATACAGATTACTTTAAAAAACTGGAGTAAGTGCCAACCCCCAAACTTTGATCAGCGGGAGTGAATGCTTAGTCGGTCAAATGCGGTAATAAAAGTTCCCATCAGTTACGTCGTTTACAACTAACCGCAAAATAACTGGGCCGAAACATCTTTCTTTACGCGAATGCAAGTGTAAATTGGTAATGGAACAAGACCATCTTTGATCTTCTCTCTTTGTTCTGAAAGTTTTGGCTCTTGATCCCTCTGAAATGTAAAGAGGATTAAAATGGTTAGAGCTGTTACTTAGCCTTTTTAGATCCAGGCGGATTATCAACTTATAAGAGGATGATGAGTTTAATTGTAATAAGGATATTGATAATATTATTAATAATAATAACGATATATTTTACAAAGATGATAATTGATAATGATGATGATAATGGTGATGATGATGATGATGATGATGATGATGAAGATAATGATGGTGTTGGTGAAGATGTGGATGAGGAGGATTAATTTATTGATAACAATGAAATTATTATTAATAATAATAACAATAAAGATTAAAAAATTTAAATAGCTAATAAAAATAATAACTTGGTAAATCAGTTTTAAATTCTCTTAGCATCAAGTGGTTATACAGGTAGCTAAGTTACTGGTGGTTTCCAGACTTGGGGGAAGTTCAGAACAGGACGGTATACCTTGATTCAAAAGACCAAGGCGAACCCGACTGTTACAAACGTTTCGTATCAAAATTTACTTTGATTACCCCTGAATCTCACTGCTTTACTTCTAATTCGTGCAAGTCAATTGCATTTTCGGATCGTTTTGTATGAGCCACTTTGCCGTTTGGAAATCGTTAATCGCACCATTTTGTTTGTGTGAGGTCCCTCTTGCGCTGAAGTTTTTCTTAGGTCGCAGGATCGGAAGCAGTGTGGGTATAGTTCCCTACTCAATAAACCAAAAATGAAATATCAAATGAAAAATTGCATGCGTTTCTTCGATATTCCCGCTTATTTAAAAAAAACTCCGAGCGCAAGAGTGACGTCACACAAATAAGATGGCGCCGCCCACGAATTTCAAATTGCAAAGTAGGCCATAGAAATTGACCTAATACTGGAACAAGGAGGCTCAAATTCCCTTTTAAAGCTTGGAGGTAGATTCAAAGACAGTCAAGGTATATACCGACTCGAACTGTTCATAACAGTCGGGGTTTTAAGGATAAACCACAAAATCAGATCGTGAGCCTACTTTTATCAACAAATTTATTGGTTCCTTGAAGTGCTCTAATAGAAGATTAAGAGATCTAAACCAATGGTTTAATGTCTATGTACACGGACGGTGAAGGACAGAGTACGAGAATCAATCCTCATCAAGAACAGCAATGGAGCCCGGTACCTCCTTCTTACCAGGCCCTAAGCAAAACTCGCATACAAAAGGAGAAATAGGATTGAAGAAAGCATGCCCGAAAACCTGCAGCCTATATCATCAATACTTACTCCTTTGAGGATGGTATCTCCGATCAGATACCCAAAGAAATCTGTGAAGCTGATTGGCTGTCCTCGTTTTTTCTTCTTGCTAAGATCGCGGATTCGTTTGAACAAATATGGAGGATTCACAAGCAACCACATCCAATTGTCTTTGACATTATTCCGCAGTTCCGAAATGACCTGCCTGGCATCGATGTTGGGGAAGTCTGGGTGCGAATATAATACAGACATCCACCTACAGAGTCAAGATACAACTTTCAGAAAGCGACTCGAGAAAATGGATGGGCGTTTGGATGGATGTATGGCTAAATGGAAGAATGTATGGGTGAGTGCTTGGGAGGATGAATGGATGGATGGATATTTGGATGGATGGATATTTGGATTGATGGATGATCGCTGGATGGTGGGCTGGTTATATGAATGAATGGATAAACGTTGCAGTTCTTACTATAGTCGTATGCGCCTTCTGGCGTGGAGAGAATTAAGGTTAAGGTAAAGTCTTACTATAGCCTAAAACAGACTGACTAGCCAAAACTATACCACAAATTTCAAGAGCAATAACTTACCAAGTTGAACCTGATAACCCAGCAATATACGTGATACAATCCAATATTTTGGTATCGACCAAAGCTCTATGAGCACCTGCCAATCCCACCATAGCACGGAAACCTCCACCAGAACCAACCATGGCTATGTTTGGTACCTTATTGGAGATAAACTAACTTGAGTTTCGTGTTATATACAATCCGTAGTTTTTGGAAGGAGCTGAGCCGAGGGTTTACAGTCCTTCTTCACAGCTATTACCCACTAATTACAAACACAAAACATATATCTGGGGTTGACATTCAAAGGTTTGCCTCTTTCACTACTTACAGACATAATCATAAACTCTCTGGTTTCATTAGCCTAAATTATAGTTATTGTGACAAAGAACTAACACTCGAAATGTCAGCTCCTTACACTACTACGGTGATGATCATAAACATTTCAACCTTGAGTTGTCTAAATTACAGTTGCTCTGATGAAGGATTACCGGTCGAAATGTCAGCTCCTTACACTAATTTGACGATCATTAAGGAATACTTCTCGAAAATCTATTTAGTTAAAAATAAACTATTACTATTGAAAATAGACCCCTTGTAGAGTAAGCAATCAGAAAACAGGATTTACAATAATCCACAAGTAATAACCAACCTCATCCAAGGTCCGCGGTCCACGATCACCCAGAACTTTCTTCATTGCCTCAAACACAGCTTCCTTCCTCTTCTTTAAGAATTCTTTCTCACCTTTACATAGTTCTTCGCTGTATCGCAGATCAGTGTTGTCAGTACTGCAACAAAACAGTCTGAGATTGAATTTGTAAGCGCAGTTGATAACAATAATGTCATAAAGTGGTCTCCGCAGTTATATTTCATTTATTCGTTCATTCATTCATTCATTCATTCATTCATTCATTCATTCATTCATTCATTCATTCAATCAATCAATCAATCATTCATTCATTCATTCATATATTCATTCATTCATTCATTCATTTATTTATTTATTCATTCATTCATTCATTTTGCCATAAACTACATGAAGATTTACCATTATCAAGGGAAAAAAGAAAGAAAAAAAGAACATTAAATGTAGCATAAAATATATGAACAGATAACTATTATGTTAGAAGTGTTTGAAATGGCTACGGCAAGGAAGCCTGTCTAGAAACTGGGATACGCTCGATAGGAATTTATTCAATGCTATTATTTGTATGCTTTGTTGTTTGTACGCCATGTTTTGCTCTCAAAGCACAAAGTGTAAGACTGGGGCCAATCTTCGTAGTCGTCCACTTGCCCGAGACCACCCAAAATTTGTGCGGACGATTAAAAATGATTGATTACTTGTCCATTTTGACGAGTAAAAACTTGGGAGTAACTTGAATTGTTGAAATACCGATGGAGTGTCGTTGTATCGGTGGAGTGTCGGTCGACTGCCGGCCGAGTATCGGTCGAGTTTGGGTTGAATATCGGTAGATATGTCGGTCGGTATATCAATCGATACTCGGTCGACGTAGCGGTCGATACGCAGTCGACCGACATGGGCTATAGTACACATGATCCCAAAGATTAAGGGTTGAATCCACACCAGGCGGAGGTAGCCAATAAACAAGATAATTAAACATACCAAAAATACTGCTACTAATAGGACAACTACTAACTTGCTAATAATAATAATAATAATTCTATATTTGGTTTACTGACTTACCAATATTCAATTTTCATTTCAGTATCGACTTCTCCTCTCTGTGGAAAACAAAAAAAAGAAAGTAAAGATTTAAAATGCAATTTAAGGATTTCATTTCAGTACCTATTGTATACTGTTAATCGTCCACTGTCAATTTTTTTATTGTCGGTTACAAACTGTTAATTTATCAACTGTATACTGTCAAACGTTACTTGTTATTTAAATGTCGCTTGTCAACTGTTAAAATTGTCTGGCCTGTACTATCAACTGTCTAAGATCTACGGTCATCTTTCATTTGTCCACTGCCATCTATCTAACGCCAATTGTCAAATATTTTTTGTCAAATTTCTACAATCAAACGTTTACTGTTTCCCATCAAATGTAATTAGTATTCTGTTAACTTTCAAGTATCTACTGACGCCCGAGCATAATTTGAAGTGGGAATGCTAGAACTGAAATAAAATTTTACGATTGCCGAAAGCGTACGTTTACTTAGCGCGGTCCAGGGGCATGGTTCCTCGGAAAAATGTTTAAAATCGGTTTTTATATAGTTTACATTAACATCTGTTTTTATATGGCTAGGTAGTTTCCTGCAATCTGATTGGTTGCTGGGAGGGCGAGATTTCCCTGTAATGACCGGTCATTACGATATTATTTCATAATGAACGGTCATTATGAGATTGTTATTTTGAATTTTTTTTTCGACTGTTCATTTTTGGAGAAATCATTTTTGCCTGTTTTTAGCGACGACTGCCGATTCGGCTGAGTGAACATCGTTTGAAATGAGTGCGCGCGCGCAAGCGGATTTGGAAATTAACGGTGCTTTTTTTTTGGTTTCTTCCGAAAATGCACTAAAGGCCATATAATAAATAACTTATTAACCTCGTCTGTTCTGTCATTACAGGGAAATCTCAGATCTCTTTCTTGTTAAGATGACCTCGCTATCGCTCAGTCATTACTACATGGCCTCGGTCTGAGATTTCCCTGTAATGACCTCACTCTCGGTTAGAAAGTAGTATTTTTAAATATAAATATGAAAATCAGTCATGATGCATACTCCCACTTCTCTTCGCGCTCAAATCGTGTACTTATAATATTTTTCTCAGTCCACAAGGAAGTGAAAAGGGAAAAAGTGGGGGCGGGGCTATAGCCCACTAGCTCCCCAGGCCCCCCCGGCTTCGCGTCCCTGAAAATGTCAACAGTTTAAATGACGTTTTACAAGTTTTGCTTTCCAATAAATTTTTTTTATCAAAGACAACAAAAAACGAAAACACCGAAACTGTTTCTGATGCCATAAAACTTTTTCGAATTCTTTCTAATCTAGCCTTACCCCTCCAAAATTGAAAGTTTTCTTAAGAGTCTCGCCCACTTTCAGCTCGGTGAGATCAAAAGTAACATTGTCAATGACGTCATCATAAACAACATCGGCCTCAGTCAGAGTTAGGTCTGAAATTCAAATCAATGATGTTAATTTTAATCTGCTTTGTGTAAAATGAAACTAACATAACAAAAGTAAAACAATAAAAAAAAGAAAAAGATAAAAAAAATAAAGAAGAAGAAGAAGAAGAATAAAAAGTTGAAGAAGAATAAGAAGAAGAACAGTTTATTTGCTTTTCCCCGAAGAAGGGGCCGGGCAACACCCACAGATCCAAGATCCAATTATGGGGTTCCCGAGGGCCTACGGTTTAACGTCCTTATCCGAGAAGACGCGAAAGTCTAACCATTTGCAGATGTTAGAACCAAGGCAGCACCTTCTCCTTAATTATTTTAAGACCCTAAGTGTTGGTCCGGCCGGGAATCGAACTCGAGCCTCCCGCTCGATAGACTGGCACCTTACCAAGTAGGTTAACCAGGCGGCGGTTAATAAGATGAAGTAGAAGAGGAAGAAGAAGAAGAAAAAGGAGAAGAGGAGAAAGAAGGATGAAGAGAGGAAGAGAGGAAGGATCAATAGAAAAAAACACCATACATTACGACACCAAATAAAACGTTCAAAGAGATGATTGTTTTAAGTAAAATAGTTCTGAATAAAAACACATACGAAGAACATTTTTTATTTCCGGATCCATGTAGAATTCAAATTTAGCATTCCACTCGGGATTGGGGTTGTCGTCAACGATCTTCGTTTTGACTCTTCCATTTGGTGCGGTTGGGATCCGTATTGATACATAGGGATCAGGGACATCAACTGCGGATAAGATAAACACTAAGGGATAAATACTAGGGATAAACACTAGGGATAAACACTACGAATTAACACTAGGGATAAACACTAGGGTAAACACTAGGGATAACTAACTCTAGGGATAAACACTAGGAATAAATACTAGGGATAAACACTAAGGATAAACACGAGGGATAAACACTAGGGATAACTAACTCTAGGGATAAACGCTAGGAATAAACACTAGGGATAAACACTAGGGATAAACGCTAGGGTTAAACGCTAGGGTTAAACGCTAGGATAAAAATATGGGTAAAATAAAACACACCAAGTGAAATGTGCGAATCAAATAGACAGGGATAAACTAGAGAGTTAACAAGGCAGCAAGGCGGAAGCACTCGCAAAATGGATAAAAGTATACAGGAATAAACTTGAATAGGTTATATACGCTTGGAACACTTAAACCCATAAATTTATACACATGCATACGAGATGAAGACCAGCACGGAGCAACGCTAATGAATGGATAAAAGCATTAAAGGGATAACTTTGAACAAGATAACCGAGATAAACTTGCGCAAGGGCTAAACGCACAGGAGACCAGATAAACTTGCGCAAGACGCAAACGAGGGATAAACTTGCGCATGAGGTAAACACACAAAAGGGATAAATTTGCGTAAGGGTTGAATGCACATAAAGTTTAAATGCACACTTGAGGAAAAACTGGCGCAAGGGATAAACGTACACAAAGAAAAACGGGCACAATCTAAAAGCAATAAAAACAACGAGTAAACATAGACAAAGGATAATACAAAGGATGAAAACCGTCTTTGTGATATGATATGGTTTTAGAGAAGAAGTTGGTTCTTACGCATATCAGACCATTTTCCAACTTTAATATTTCTTCCTCTCAAGACAGTCAAATAAAGGCGAATGCATGGTTTCGGACGTGACTGAAAAAACAACAGAATTATAAATGTTATTCCTGTTTGGATTAGTTGCCTCCTGTAAATGTTAAATTGAATAGAAGTTAAAATCCTTTTAGGCCCCATCAAAAAAAAAGGTTAGTTTATCATCCCGCCCGCGTGTGAATTCACGGCCGCATCGAATTATTTTTTTGTTTGCTTGATTCCATATGAAAATAAAGTTTATGGATTTGTTTCTGTCGTTGTGATGAAGTAATAAAATTATTAGTAACATATCAAACACGAGAGACGGTGTTTTATCACATTTCCAAACACTGAGAAGAGAGTTGAAAATACGACGATGCGCAACGGAGTATTTTTGACGAAATTCGAGGTGTTTTGGAAACGTGATGAAACACTGTCTCGAGTATTTGATATATCTTTTCAGCCAAAACTAAAACTAAGGAAAAAACGAAGAAATAAAATCGTAAAAATATATGCTAATTAAGATCATATTTCAAACCATGGTCACGTTTTGTTTGAGCAGGAAAGCTAAATAAAATAAAGAAATGATAGGAATGTTAAAGCTCAAGTTGTTCTTACGCCTCATTTAACTTTAGTTGGACGAAATTCAAGTTCATGTTTAAAGCCTCACTTTAACTTACCTAAAAAAATATAAGGCCTAGATAAACGTCGAGCTTTAGATGTGCCGAACCTAATTACTAAGTTCAGCACATGTAAAGATCGACGTATGAATCAATTAGAATCAACGCTTTTGTATTTGGACAGACTCTGCCGTTCTATTTGACTGAACTAAGCTCTTTGGGTCGAGTCAAATACTTGTTAGGTTCAGCACATATAAAGATCGACGTTTGAACTTGTAATTCCTTTTTTTTGTTACGATGTTCTTAATAAGAACTTAAAGCTGAAGTACAAAAAACTAAGAACATGCTTATAACATACCCATGACTATAAAGAAAGAAAACCTTTTATTTCAGACTCTGAGGAAAAGTGTAAAGACAGTTTCTCTGCTCATATTTTTTAGTTTTAAAAACAACATCTCTAATGTTGGCATCTAAAATGTAAATTTGCGCCATTTTTCAGACGACAAACTTATAGCATGCTGTGATTTTCCTTATGAAAAAATGTTTGTAAGCTAGAATTTTTTTTTGTCCAGACGCGCCAAAACACTTCAAACGGAAGTTTGAGCACTTCATGTGTACATCAGGAGGTGACCATAATATCCACACACCATAGATTTTGGGCAATAACCCTGTCTGGACACAAGTTTATTTTCCTTACTCGTATTTTATTATATTTTATATATCAGTTATAGAAAAATATCGTCCAGACGACAAAAGCCCATTTTCCAGGTTTCAACATGTTATAAGTGTGTGGTCTGAACACGGCCATTAAAGAACCAACATAAGAGTATATTGTCTATGACTATGTATCAAATCATAAATGTTTTTTTTCTTTCCTGTCATTCAGAAAGGGGCTAAATATTAAACGTTGTTTCCGTTTGCGATCGGTTTGTGTTATTTGAAAATATAATCAGCTCTAACATCCACTCAGTTCTGTATTGGAACAACGTATGAATGCAATTCTCAAAATATTTAACAATCAGCCAAGTTGAATGTTCTACTAAAAATGTCTCCAATAGAATCAAAAAAGTAAATGTTTGAAACTGCTTTAAACTAAAGGTTTTTGATTGATGTCCACCAAAAACTAGTTCAGTAAACAAACTGCAGGACGTCACGAGTAAATAAGAACGGCTGTACGATTATTCATTAAAACAATCAACTAACATTTTGAGTCCCTTGTTTATGAGATGCTGTTCATCCAGGAACAATATCGCAATGGCTTCATTCGTGCTAAAATTTTTGTTTGAACATATTCCAGCAAATTTTGCTATTGTATACCTAGTACTATACTGATAAAACTTTTTAGGCCTTTTAAAAAAAAAGTAACTTTGCGGTGACTGTTTTGTTCCATGTTCACGAAAATGCTTCAAAAAGTAAGTCTAAAGATATCACAACGTTAACACAAACCAGACGGAAAAAACTGTGAATTCGAAAGTTTGATAAGATATTAAACACTACATACCCTAAATGAAGTCATGTTGTTGAGATTCGTACTCTGCTATGGTTAAGCAGAATATTCGCAACAACACCCTTTATTGTCAGTTAAATATGAATATTTTTGATATTTGGAAGGATTGAGGCGGAGCAACTGCTTGAAGTAAAGTGAGGCATGATTCCCGTATGAGGAATCGCAACCAGTTTGTCGATCATCGCAACCAGTTTGTCGATCATCGCAACCAGTTTGTCGATCATCGCAAAGAATTTCTTGATCATTGTATCAGGTTGACACCCTTTCCCAAAATATTCGTTGTTCGCGACAATTTCCATCAAAAAAGGGAAGACACGCGCTCCAGTTTTAAGTATTCACAGCCTAATATATAACGGAGCTGTCACTAATTTCATCCGGAAGGGGTCTTCATCCGAAAAGTAAATAATTACAAAAAACTTTATAACCTAAGATAAGTAATACAAAACTGGTGAATAAATGAATAATATACTACGTTAAAGAGAAGATTGTCAGTGAACCAACATGATGAAGAGATCGGAACAAGTCGGAATTTGCAACCGTAGCAGCTGTTTCATCCTACTTTTTCTTATCTCTGTTTTCCAATCCCCAACGTAGACCAGTAGTATTTAAATATGGTATTCGTATGTTGTGATATTGATATACGAAGTGTGCATACAACCAGCAAATTTTGGCCTCGGAAAGATCGAAATCGCACAACCCACGGCCACAATGGAAGAACAAAAAAACGGCCTCCTTAAATTTGCCTGGATGCAAGCTCCTTTTGTATGGTTTTTGGGTAAAGAGCTTGCTTATGGTATGTTATATATATTATATGATGAAACTTTGAAAGCTTTAATTTTCTATTTTTTGCTATTTTTGATTTCTTTATTCTACCATAAAAAGTACTATCTTTTGGTCAGAACTGTATCTTGATTACTTTAAAACGAACGGAGATATGAAGCAAAATGTTCTTTTTTCCTTCCATCCTTCGCGGGTAATGTATTTACTTTCGTGCCAAAGTTTTCACGGTTGGGTTCGTAGTGTCTGTTTAGTCACAGCATGTAACGTCATTTTGTTTGATCGGATGTATATGCCTTTGTTTATTCTGAATTTCTTCCGCGGTCACGTTCGCAAATGCATTTTTCCTTTTACCATTCTTTATTCGCTTTTTTCTAAGATATAGAAATTTGGGTATTTTGAAGACTTCAAAAGATTATAACTTGGTCTGGTTTTAATCAAACTTGTCCAAATTTTCACTGCTATGTTCTGTTCAAACAAAAGGCTGTCGAGAATATTTCTGTAATTGTATTATAATAGAAATATTCCGAATCAGTACGTGATTAGTTTATTTTCTAAACTTTTGAAAAAAAAACGTGTCAAATTTGAACCACTCAAAAACTTGAAATTACTCGATACTGTGCCGCTGTTCAGGGTATGGTTTTCAGACCATCCAGTCTAGAACAGGGTGTACAAATCACGGAAAATTTTGTTTAGAA
>JAOEHV020157862.1:0-14028 GCA_025447995.2 Isaurus tuberculatus | reverse complement strand
TGAAAAGTTTGAACAAAGTCAAACTTCATCCAACATCGTCCAACACTGTCCAACATGTTTGAATGTGCTGTTCAAACGGGTCAAACATGTTACGTCCAACAATGTTTGATAATGTTTGACCAACATATTTGATCCGTTTGAACGGACCTTTAAACCGAACGACATACGTATTACAACAAAACCTCTACAGACACTGGAACAAATCTTCTCCTCCGTCAAAGACAGGCCATCACCCGAACTTCAAACAAATGTGGTTTATCAGATAAACTGTTCAGATTGCTCGTGGAGCTATATTGGTGAGACAGGTAGAGCCCTCATCACGAGAATGAAAGAGCATAAAAGAAATGTCAAGCAATTCGCCAGTGGATCGAATATTGCCAAACATGCTTGATCAAACTGTCATCAAATTGACTTTAATAGTTCCAAAATTATTGATAAAGGCATCTTTCGACACAGAGCAACTCTAGAATCATGGCACACGACGATCACAAAGAATGCCGATAATAATACGAAACATTTGCCTGAACAATACCATTTACTCTTTAAAAAACTCTAAACATTCTTTTATATAAGCGGAACTGTCAATTTATGTCATTTCACACCATATTTTTTGTTTTTAATTGTAATTCTAAACCACTGTTGTATATCCTTGTATTCATTGTAATCTACCCGTTGAAGACTGTAGACTGACAGTCGAAAATTCGTAACTTTATATAATATAAATTATTTTAAACCAGAGAACGTGTTTTATTTTTATTAGTTATGAATCAGTGAGAATTAGCTTCAGTGTGATGACTTAGCGGGTTTTTTTTTTGTTGATTGCAGTGTTGGGAGTTGGTAATTCGTATTGTTACCAAACCAGGACAACAGTAAGTGTTTTATTGCTCCCTTTGATTAACTATCTGGATATCCTTTACTTGTAACCAATCACGATTTATGTCAAGAAAGTTACCGCTTTCTTGTTCTCATTAAAAAAAGAAAGAAAATAAACTGTGCATTAAACAAAAAGATTATCCATGCTTTAAATTTAATCACTCTCTATATATGCTATTCTAGGTTGTTATAAATTAAACGGTTTTTTCTTGCCATCTTGTAACTGACGAAGATGTGAGTCACATCGAAACAAATATAAAAACAAATTAAAAAGTATCGTAATTTTTCTAAGAACTGCGATCACTCTCTAGTAATGAAAATGAATGTTGCAGGACTAGGAAAAGTTTTGGATAATTGAGTCTTTCTCTGAATAGTCATAAATTTCGAGTGCTTTGCTCTGAGAACAAATCGATGTTTAGTTTGTATGGACTTAACACCTTACAGTTAAATAAAAATTGTGATAGATGAGCAGCCTCAACTGGAGGACGTCGGAATTTGTGTTTACGAAATAGATATTTTGTTCCCAAGATGCAGACGATAATTTGTGAGCACTATATCAAGAGTTCTGACAATCTTTTTTGGAAAAATGGATGAAAATGCATATTTAGCGATCCTTGCGGCACTTCCTAGAACTCATAAAGCCAAACGTATTTACAAAATTTTGGTTAAGGACTTTGAACGTTTTAAAAAAGAAATTTGAAAATAAAATATTGGATAATGTTCTAATCTTTCTTAGTGTTCAAGCCCAAAAAACACATTATAGGAAATAGTAAAAGCGTAATGCTTGATGTATGTGGCTGGGATGATAATCAAAAGTATAAAGGACTGGTCATTATTTATCGAGAGCAAGGGGGAGGGGGGGGAGCTGGTGCAATATTAAATATGCCATGTTTGATTTTTCCTGACCCACCCTTCTCCTTAAGCATGATTTTTCCTGACACCCTCCCCCCTTTCCTCTTTCGAATATTTTTTGTGGTCCCCCCTTTAACCCATGAATAAAAAAATGTGACCCACCCGCTATTTGCACCCCCCCCCCTCCCTCTCGATAAATAATGACCAGTCCCTAAGTAGCACATATGTGCTGGTATCAATGCTAATATGGGAACTAAGGCCAAGTTGGTAGAGGGCATTACACCTAAAACCTACCATAAATAAAAGTGAGCCTGATGTTACGGCTAGTTTCGGCCGTTTAGGGACTGATCAGTATGGCATACCTAACAGTTAGGCTCAGTTTCCCACACAAGATACTAACAAGCAGTAAAAGCATAATACTTGTGGGATGTGGCTAGAATGACAATCACAAAAAGGCCGAAACAGCTGCTCATCCTAGCATCAGGTTCACTTTTGTTTATGCTAAATTCAGGGGTAATGCCCGCCATCAACATGACCTCAGTGCCCATAATTGGTGACTGCAAGTACTTGATATTAGTACGTATCTACTACTATAATACTTGTGATACATATTATGGCTCTCGCCGCTTGAACAACTTTACTATACGTACAAGTAAGTTAAAACCAAAATACTTGAGAAGATAAGTCTTCTTTCAAACACGAACGGTGCTGGAAGCTGCTATAACTTATAAAAAATCTCGAAAACTATTTATCTCCAAACAATTCAAATAGCAGCAAGCAAAGGGAAAACTCGAACTTGTTATTTTGATAGACTGGTTTTCATTCTTCTTAAGTTTGAGTTTCCTAGAGGTATTGTGGTACAAACATAACTTTCCGCCTCCCAAAATTTTACTTTCTGTTGGAAATTTCTTTACCGAAAGTGCCTCCTTGACCGGATAATTTTCTCAAACTATTATGGGTAATAACCCAGTCCAAGACTCGATGTCAATCGACGTTTTCGTGCTTATTTTTACAGATGGTCATTGAAGGCTGCAGCTCTAGAGTTTCTCGGCCTTGTTATCTCTGAAGTATACTATCACATGGTCCATGACGAGGTAAAAGTCATTTCATAGTAGTATGATAACTAGAAGTAATCGTAAATTAGTGAAATGCGTTCGACATGTTTGTCAGCTCTGCTACTGTCTGGTCGCGGTCTCAGTCTAGACCCAAATTGAAAGGTGCTGGTGATTGTACTGATTACTGGATGCCGAATTTTTTATAATCTTTGTCGGTGTTATCCGCGAAGCTAAGAGCCAAATTATATCAAACATAATAAGTAAAACAGTAATAATGGTTGAGTTAATAATTTGTCTTACAAAATTGACAAGAAAGCGTTTGAAGAAATCGGTGCTTCTGTATTATGTGATACCACGCTTGGCTTTACACGAGCCCCAGTTCGATTCTCACTGGGCGCATTCGATAGCTTTTTTGTTCGCTAAAAAAATCTTTTCCAAAGAGAAAAATAATTTTTTCTCATTTTTTTCACCATTAGTTCTTACTCCTTGAATGTTTAAAAAACCGAATAAGCCATTAAGACAAAAAAACTTTCGTATATTATGGCCAATAAAATAAATTGAATGTTTTGTAGCTATCGTCACAAATTCGGCCGCAGCTACTTCACTCGGATACTTTCTTTGTCACTTTTATTCTTCTTTTGCAAACTAAAGGCAAGTATTACTTACTTATTTTTTTATTTGTGAATGTTTATTTAATTCATTTGGTCTTGAATTCAAAAGAATGGCGTTAAAATGGAGGAAACTTGACATCTTTTCACGGTCGCACATGAAGTCGAGGCATTTTAAGACGGTCGCCCGTACGAAAATCCTTAAAGCAGGATAGCATCAAGCCTGAGCCCGCGAGCAATGGCAAGATTAGGATGCGTTCTCCTTCGTCGAACGCAATAATATAAATTCCAATTCAAGTTAATCAAAACTTTGAGATTAAATATGGCGGCGTGGTTGGCGCAGTAGGTAAGATCTATGCCTTCCAACCACGACGTCCCAGGTTCGATTCCTCGGCTCTACCGAAAATTGAACATTTGTATGACCTTTTTCGCCACAGCATGCTCAGCTTTCCATCCTTACGAGGTCGGTAAATGAGTCCCAGTTTCGGCTGGGAGCTAACCTGTGATGGATTAGTGTCCCGTCCAGGGGGAGTCAATGACTCTCATCGCTTAACACTACAGAAACTGGAGATTAGCGCCGGCCTCATGAGCCACCAGGCTGGGAAAAGAATAGATAGCTTTAATGAGTTAACCTAAGGATAGTTTTTTCTACTTGAATGAGTGGTCAGTCAGCGTCCTTATATAGCCTTCAATTTTTAACAACGATTTTTATAAACAATATCAACAAAGATGCATATGAATAAACTTAATCTCAGTGCATGCATGTTGAATTTTCAAGCTTTCAAATTTTCAAATGCATTGTTTGTCTAGACCATTTGTCCTGTGGTTTGAATTTGGCCACTGTAACATTCTCCTTTCAGGATGAGGCAAACTTATCATTTGCAAACAAGGCAGTGGAGGAGTTTGTAAGTCTGCTCACGGAATGCAGCTTGGCAAGTGAAGATGAAGACGTGAGATATTCCGTCGCTCAGCTTTTGGGCAGAAAGAGTGCAAAAAAACTTCTGTTTGACCCTAACAGAGTTCTTGGTAAGCAAGCAAAGCTTACTTAGGTTTTAAGGATATTTTTTCTTTCAAGCAGCAAACGATTTTGATCTTGTTTCACTTTGCTTTTTTCTCAATACATACGCAGTGTTTTACTTCAGCAGTTAGCTTAATCCGAGCTGAAAAGAACAAAAGCAGTTGTCTTCAAAAGTTTCAGCTATCTAACCGCCAATTTTTTTTTTATGATTATAGATATCCCGCTTAAAGTCAGGGGCGTAGATTCCAGCCCATGCGTACAGCTAAAATCTGGAAAAATTTATTTTTTTATTCCCTGAAAGCATTTTTATCATTAAATCGTGCTGACAGATCATTTTTGCGCATTATACTGGTATCTTTATGTCAGTATTCCCTTTATATTTTTATTATTCCATAAATGGCAAGACTTTGCTCGTCTAAAGGGTAGACATCTTGCCCTTTGCTTGTAACCCCCTAGATAGCGTTACCGTTTTGCTCTTCTTTTTTTCAACACTGTAACTTAAAACCGTAAACACCAAAGATTAGTAAAATAAGCAGCTTTCCAGTGCATTTTCCTTCGCATTTATTTTCCGAAAATGTTCCGCCTAAAAAAGTCAAAAAATGGTATTTCCGAGACCCTATGTTTAAATATTTCTTGGGGACCATGCCCTCAGACCCTCCAAGTTTGGAGCGCCTTCGGCGCTCAAGTTTTTTTTCTCGTGCGTACATCTTCAAAAGTTCACACTACGCCCCTGAAAGTTTTATTCTCATCTTGGGCTAAGTTTCTTTATATAATCACAATATTTCAGCTTAGGTATCAGCCCGGCCTAAAGTTCGTCAGTTAATCGTGGCCTTGGGCCCATCCAACTGCAAAAACTAGTAACCCGCGCTAAATTTCCGGAAGTATAAATTACACATAAATGAAGCATACTCTCATCCCTTCACTTTTAAAATTAGCTTTGACTGAAAGAAAGAGCGTCCCGAGATAACTGTTATTTCACCTTGGAGATTGGAGTTCGTGTTATTCAAAAATTTGTCAATATATCACCTTTTTGAACCTAATATGTGATTGGCTAATTTTAAAAAAATGTTGTTGGTTACCTTGGCTCGCGGAGCTGCGCGGTAAGTAAGTAAAACACCAAAAGTTAAGACTTTTGTGTGCGTTTTTCTGTTTGTGTTAGAATGTTTGTGTATTTGTGTACTTTAGACGAATTTTTGTTCACACTTTATACCCCAATACCCTTCGTGCTCTAGTTTCTAAAAAAGCAAAAGTTCTGTGTTTTGAAATTTCATTCGAGATAATGTTCCTTTGATGGTCATGATACTGTTTTTGCGATGTTTTGGAAGTTTTACTAAAATTCTATTGCTGATATACATTGATATCTTTTTCGACAATGTATGAAATCACCCAAACTTCTTACTACTTTGTCCGCTGACAAGTTTTCTCGAGTTTCAGATTTAATTTTCTTTCCTTTGTTCATTCACTACCTAAAGTTGTATCCAATTTTTTCTGAATGTTTATTCTTTCTTCCTACTGTACAACATTACATTGATATATGTTTGTATATAAGCTCGGGCCGAGCTGTCTGTTGTTTCATATATGCCTCACATTTGGTATTAGTCAGTGGATCTGAACCTTATGTTGAAGGCGAAACACACTCCAATAGTAGTATTAGGCCGCACTTGCATTTCAGAAAAAAATTGGGCCCGTTAACCAACTCAACTAATACGTTGCCAGCGTAGTGGTTCCTGATGGTCCTGAATTGAATACAGGGAGACGTGGGCTTGATTCCCGTTCGGGGAATGCACCAATTTTTTCTGACAACTGTATATTCTTTCTTCCTACTACTGTACAACATTACATTGACTAATGAAGAAGATGGTAAATAATGGTGTTATTACATACCTTGATAGTGTGCTGCTGATTTTTTACTAGGCTCAAATCCACTTCGCTATTGGCAAGTAGTTGTGGAACTTTTAAATGACGACGACAGGGAAGTTAGAGATTGTATGGCGATCGGAGTATCAGCAATTTTACAAGATTCTCCTGACCAGTCTGGTATGTTTAATATTTTACGTTCTTCTTGCAAGTTAGTTGTAACATCTCCGCGATAAAATGTGACAGTTCCGTCTTTAAACCATCAGTTATATTACTGGCTACACTTTTACTTTTAGATATTAATAGTTGTTTTGAGTTATTTTGAATGCGGTCATCTACAAAATTCCTTCTGTTTTAAGTGGAAAATCTAATGTCTTCCGTAGCTGATCCACAAACGAAATAATTCGTGAAAATGAAGTAAGGTGTTGTCACCTTTGCTCGACAATTTGCAAATCTCTCATATTTCAGAGATATAGAGGGCTAGAAACAACTGGCCCTTTAAAATTTAAGACTAGAAAAATCAAGGTTCTTGTCTCCGACACTGGTATCACACCATACATGTTAACTAGACGGCTCAAATTTCACATTGGTAAAGTTTTGCAAATGTTCAAGTAGTATAAGGTGCTGGCATTTCGAGAGGCACCCCTTCGTCAGAGCAACTGACATTGTTGGGTTTAGATTGTGAGATATAAATTATGCTGATTTTTATAATGCTAAATCCTTTTACGAGGCTAGTGGCCCATTGGTCCTGCGCTTATCTCCAGTTTTTGTACTGTTAAGCGGATGAGAGTCCTTGACTCCCCCTGGACGGGACACTAATCCATCGCTGGTTAGCTCCTGGTACTCATTTACCGACCTCGTAAGGATGGAAAGCTGAGTAAGCTTTGGCGGAAAAGAAGTTCACACAAACCTGGGACCTTGTGGTTATAAGGCATACATCTTACCAACTGCATCAACCACGCTGCCTTAAAAGAAGAACAAAAATTCAAAGTAAAATGTTATCATAATTATTCTATAGATCGTTTGCACACAATCCCGAGAGACACAATTGACAATAGACAGGGAAGCCATGTTGGTGCCCCAAACAAAAGAAATTATCAAAATTCTTTTGTCGAGGGTACACCAACATGGCTGCTATGACGTCACGTGAAAACCAAGAATAAAGGAAAACTTTTCATTGACACGTTAGGACGCCAAATAATTGCTCCTTTGTGCGAGTTTCACTACAAGCCGCTGTGTTTCACTGTTTATCTGTTTTGCATATTTTGTAAGCAATATCTTGCCAGATTGAACGCGATCATTGTTATTTCTCGTTTAGGGTCATTATCATTTATTGATACTGCTGTCCAACCAACCCTTGCAGTAAATTTGGCTATGAGAGCAGTATTTAAAACCTTCTTGTTAAGAGCACCTGCTCCTTGTCTGAAGTGGTTCATGGGATTCATATGTGGAAGGTCTTTAGTGCGCCCCTCATCACAAGAGACCAGCGGCACAAATGAGCGTGAGAAAGTGAATAGGTTTCATGGAGATGCAACAAATGTGGGTCGTCTGTTTGAAAAAGGTGCTTTGAACAGTTACGCTGATGAAACAGTTATTTCGTCAGTGGCTTTGGAAGTGATAAAAAAGGAAATGATATTGGTAGGAGATCTCAAATCCTCCAATTATAAAATATCATTGTTTTTGGACGATGTTACGACAAATTGCATAAAGAACTTGGAGACTCTTGGCGGTGAGCGATTTGGAAATAAAAACGAACTCTTTCGTTGTTTGTATCAAGCTGTTTCTGGTCTCGTTGCATCTGGACAGTTGAAAAAGGCTTCCAATTGTGAGAAAACGGGAACTGAACGTTTGAAAGTCGTGGAAGCAGAGAACTTTTCATCCGCTGATCAACTGGATGAGGCATCGGGGCGTATATGTGCGAAAAGCCATTTGTCGTCAGCACTACGACAGTTTTCGACAGGTTCGTGCTGGACTCAGCTTCTTTCACATGTGCTAGTGAGGAACAGCTTGAATGAAATGTGTAAACTATACGAGTTAGAGTTGAACTAAAATTATTTTTTTCTATCCTTCGCACATGCCGTCTTCACATTCCGTTTTTCATTGTCTAGTAGTTAAAGTGCTGAAGTATTCGAGAACGTTTTGATAATCCATTTTCATCGGAGCAAACTTTTGACAATAGAAATAAAAGTCGAATGTGAACACCAAAATTTAGGATATTTTAGCTAAGGTATGCAAAATATTGGTTAGAAAATTATTTCGCAATTTTTTAAAGGTGTCAAGCATAGCGATGAGTATTTTAATGTCTTATAGCTGTCATCTCTTAGAAAGAATCATGAGAAACCTTGGGTAATTTCTGATTTGTTTGGGTTTGATAACTTTTTATCTGTTTATCTGTTTTTTTCTTTTTTTTGGTTATCTCTCTCTCTCTTGATACTTAAACGTTGATAACTTTTTTTTCTTTTTATAGTTGAAGGTACGTTTTCATATGTTTTTTATCTTTTTCTAACAGAAAGACGTCTTATCTTCACGTCGTTTTAACCCAATCAATGAAAATGTTTTATCTGTGCTGTTAAATGCAAAAACAAAATTAAAATTGTTTTTCCCTTGTGTTAAAACATTTTAAGTTGAAGGTAGTTATTCTAATCACTGAGGTATCGCTTGCTAAATTCTGTACGAGGCGCGTGCTAACTCAGAACCAGCGTTTTTAAAAGTATTCCTTTTCAATACAATCGCATGGAATATCCTTGTCCACACTAGCGTTTTCCCATTGGTTTTCAACTGTCCGCACTAAAACGTTCGAAACCTTTTTAATAGCGGAAACGAATACGACTCAAGTGATAATGATGACGTTACATATCGCCACACCGGTACATATCGTATATTTACACGATATGTACCAGTGTGGCGGTCTGAGATTGTCATCGTGCTGAGATTGTATTTTGACTACTACGCATGCTCTAACTTGAATAGCGTTAGGAATGGGAGTTTTGCCTTGATTGAAGTTCCATCGATAATACTTTCAATCGTTAGGGTTAGAAATTTTAACATCTTTCTGAGTATAGACCTTTTTCTAGGTTTAAATTTCTTTTGTTCAAATTTGCTGTCCCAGCCTCGTTTTGGTCAAAATAATCTTTTGATTTAAAAACTTGTGAACGAGGCTGGGAAGGCAAATTTGAAAGCGGACAAAAGAATATTTTAAACGGTGAAAAAGGCCTACATGTTAACTTGCAAGTCTTCTTATTTGGGCTACTATGTCCGGGGTAATAATCATCGTTTAGTTTACTTCTTTCCACTGAAGAGGGCAGGAGTGCCGAAACGTTATCAAGAACACGAACAGAGAACACAGAGACAAGGGTAAGTGGAAAGAAGTAAAGTAAACGATGCCTACATGTTAGGGTGTGGGTAAGAATTATATTTGTATGTTTAATTAGTCAAGCTAGAACATGCGCAGAACTCAAAATACAATCTAAGCAGGATGAAAATCTCAGACAGCCAAAACTGTATGTGATTTTGTTTTATTTTTTTTTGATGACTCCGCTGAACGTCTTTGTGTGGATCAAAGGACTAAAGGCCGTGTTACACGAAGCAATTTTTTCAGCAACTTGCAATGCAATGTTGACGATAACGAAAAATTGCAAGTTGCTGTGAGATGTCAGACGAGGGCAATTTTTTTCGCAACTCGCAATGATTTCGTTCGTTGCCTGCGATAAAACGAGATACATAATAACAAAACATGACGTGACATTGACGTTGCGAAGCAGGTTGCCCAGTACATGTTACACGCTGCAACTGGCTTCGCAACGTTGCGAAAAGTAGAAGATTGTTCAACTTTTTCAGCAACTTGCAACGTTGCGTTGCCAGTTGCACAGAGAGATGTTACACGCGCAATTTTGTTAGCAGCTTGCAACGCAGTGCCATTGCGTTGCAAGTTGCTGAAAAAATTACCTCGTGTAACACGGCCTTAAGACGATTTCCATTCAGTGCTTTTTGTCGCGCGTGCTACTTTTTGCGATCGCACACTTGCTTTCAAATTTCCATTCATGAACTTTTTAAAAGCGCGAACTTTTGATTTCCTAAACACGATTAAATATATGACTGAGATAAACAGCAGAATTTTACTTTCAAGGAAACTGAAGCTCTTGCTTCTGTTGTGTCTAAATTTAAGATGTAATATGATTAAGAAGAAAGATAAGTGAAAAAAGAGATTCTGGGTTCGGAGAATTTTGCTGAACGAGACTTTTTGACCAGGAGTACTTTTTCAAACTTTTTCGAATGAGTCCAAACACATTTCAAGCATTGTGATTGGCTAGAGACATGGCGATCGATCTGATCCATCGCAAAAGTAGGATGAACTTTTACTTTTTTTTGAGATCGTGCGCTTGAAGACGGTTGTAAGAAAAATCCTTGTGCGCATGCCCAGTCAGAAAATTGATCGCAGTAAGTCGCGCGCTCGACAAAAAGCACCGAATGGAAATCTGCCCTAAGGCATCAATATGTGAGTTTCAGACGAAAACGGATTAGTATGGTTGAAGTCTGAAACTTGGTATGCCTAAAAGGTATTCGTCATTCTAAAAGTAAATTGAAAATCTCTCTTACCTTATATCTATTTTTTACTGCAAAACTGATAATTATACATATTTAGAGTAAAAACTAATTTGAGTTGAACATTTTTTTTGTGTGCGCGTGACGTAACTTAGTTGTAGTACCAGTCTTTACTCTTAATTGATACAATTGGAAAGAATGAGTAAAGGGACTGGCACTGCAACCAAGTTACCTCACATTTAAGATGGCTGCGCGCACACAAAAAATGTTCAAATCAAATTAGTCCGGTTTTACTGTTTCTTATATGAACTGGAACAAACAGATTGGGATAAGATGTCTTTGGGCAAACTGAGGGAATAACAAATACAAATCGAACCTTTCAACGATGTGACGTGAGCGTGGAGCCTTTCCGCGGCAGTAATAGCTGTAACATTTTCAATTTTTTAACGACTTTATTTCATAATTGTAGTTTTAGTTGGTGCTATTGTTAATGTTTTGAAGTTTGCTTGTAATGTTTTGAATCCAGAGGATTAACCACTAATTAACTTAACTACTGCTGAATGTTAGTATGGTGACTGAGGTATTTAGTAAGTTTTTGTCAAGGAGTTATATGGATGCCACAAGTCGTGTGTTTCTCGCAGACTCGTAGATACATCAAGCAGAATCACTTAAATGGTCAAAAGTTCACTTATTATAAGTGGAAAAAGTCTATTTTTGAGTTTTCTAGATGATATATTCTCTCATCAAAAAAAACCTTTAAACTCTCGAACCTTTAACAGAAGATGCAGTCAACAGAATTAACTTTTTATGACACCATTCGGTTTGGTTTTATGTTGTATCACTTGCTTTTAAATCTGCCGTGCTTTGAGACGACGAACTCGTGGAGTGTATCCACTCCATATCTGATAGCGTCGGTCGTTGACTGGCCTAATAGTACTACGCTCAGATGGCTATCAGTTCCTCCGGCAGTCGAACAACTCTTGTCACGTGTCCTAGTATTCGAGTGACTCACGTTTCTGCTATTGTCTAACCTAATTTCGCATTTTGTCCTTTTCCGTTTTTGGTGTTTGTTTTGATTTATTGTCACTGTGTTAGAAATCGGCGGAAGATGTATTCCGAACCTCGAAGGGTAGCCCTTCATGGAATAGTTTTTACTTAGCCGTCCAGCAGCATCAAGTTTATCGTGTTTTGTCACACGTGACTCATCAGATGCTGTCGTCTCGCGGGCTCGCAACTTAGGTAACTTTGTGTTCTTTTTCTTTTGCGTCATTTCATGAGGTTTGATTGACAAGTTCAGACTCATGCGCACTGAGGCATCTTTGACGTACCGAGTGATTAGGTCACGCTCAGTGTTCTGTTTCTCTTTCAACAGCGCTCGATCAACACTCTGCTTAACTTTCTCGAACGATTCCTGAGCGGCCGTGGTGTTAGCTGGGAACTGTGCAGCCATTAGTCCTCCGTCCGACAAGGCGTCTTGAGTCTGTTGCAGGGATAACGTATAAAAGCGTCTAGCACTTGTCTTCTCACCCCTAACTAATAAGTAAACTTATGGTAACAGTTTCTATTAACGTGGTAAACTGTATAAGGAGCACCATTTAAGAATCCCAACTGGTAGGAGCCAAACTAGTTGGCTATTTACAAAGCGTGTTGAATTTGTGATTTGGATCACCGAGGACAAATCCATTCAGCAGTCACGGTCTGGGACTTGAACCCTGGTCACCCACATTCAAGTCCCCGCCTCTAACCACTGTGCCACGCTGCTCTGAGTTGAATTGTTTAATCATCGACGAGATAGAGGAGGATTCTGACGTTTCGAATGAAAGCCTTTTGTCCGAGCTACAAGAGCTAAAGCTCGAAATGTAAGCCATCTTTCCTACTGACGGTGCGTGTTCATTAAGCTTACAGAACACGTTGGACATATACTTTGGGAAAATTTCGAGTGCGCGCTTCGTATTAACGCTATCCCGTTGATTTTTTGTGCAAATAAAGCCCGATAAATGTAGTTTTAGAAATTGTATGCAAAAATAATGAATTATTTAAATAACTTTTTTTTTCGATCCCGAAAGGCGAAACTGTTGTTTTCGCGTGGCGCGGTAATAATCCAACATGTTTTTCAAATCATCCGTCAAATTTATTTGTTTTATGAATTACCTAGAGTTGATTGAATTACGGCTAAGCGACGCACTTAAATACTTTTTTTAAAAAAACTCTTCAAAAAGAAGTGTGTAAAAAGCAGACGTTTCAAGTTTTGCATGAGAAGGGCACTACTGTTGCCGAAACGTCGCAAACCAACGAAACAGAAAACAGAATCGGTAAGTGAAGAAAGTAAAGAAAATAATATAAGATGACTATTGTTTCTATGAGACCTTTGAAAACCCTGAATATTTGAAATTCTGATGGTGCACAAAGCCTATGATCACCATGACTTGTTTACTGTGCTGGGAGATTCAAACGTTAGACGGTGAGTGCTCAATACAAAGGAAATCGCGTACTAATCTAAGGTTGAACTAAGTTGTTTAGAGACCTTATAATAGTTGTGAACTGGAATGTTTACTCTGAAATGTCAAAGCTAACACCAAATTGTTGTCAAAAATCGCTATAGAAAATAATCCCGATTTTTAACCTGCGTTCCTATAGCTCGCTCATTGAGTTTGAGCACTCTGGTATTCAGAAGTAGTATATGCCGCACGTGTCAGCATGAGATTTATTCATTACTCTTTTAACGGTAAATACTTCTCAGTTTTCAAACGAAATCTGAGCTGCACTGATGAGCCATCAAAGGGCGAAACAGTCCTCTCATATATATATATATATATTTATATATACATAACAAATCAATGCTATACTCTTTGTGAAGCACAGGTTACTACAGTACTGCAACTATACATTACCTCGAAACGAAAGAGGTTGTAACTTACGTCGTATTTTGTCTTTTATAAAACAGTTTCCGTCTTGCCGTTTAAAAAAGATGAACTAAAACGGATTTTAACAGCCGATCTTTTGGGTTAGCACGACAGAATGTAAGTACATAGATATTGACCAAAACAAGAAGGCAGATTTGAATCATGCCTTATAGTACTTTATGTAGTTGTTAGTCGCCACCGTTAACCGCCACCTGGTTAGCCTAGTTGGTAAGGTGCCAGTCCATCGAGCGGGAGGCTCGAGTTCGATTCCCGGCCGGACCAACACTTAGGGTCTTAAAATAATTAAGGAGAAGGTGCTG
>JAOEHV020157760.1:0-14029 GCA_025447995.2 Isaurus tuberculatus | reverse complement strand
TCTTGCCCGCTCGTGTAACCAATCAGAACACAGAATTCGCTTCATCTTGCCCGCTCAGCGAGCCTGGCATATAATAATTGTATTTATTACAGGGCTTGACATTAACGGTGGTCTGATGGCTCCTGGCATTTTCTACCTTTTCGCACCAGAATGGACCAGTGACTTTTGAAAATTGGTGGCCCGATGGGGCCAGCAACTGTTTTTGAAAGTAAGTTTGTAAAACCTGTGATTAATCAGAATCAGTGATGGTAGAAAATAAAAACAGCGCGCCCATTAGAAACTGATTTCTCCCACAGGCAGCCATAGAAAATGACTGAAACAAAGTTGGGACAGTACGGTTTTTTATTGAGCAAGTAAATTTCGAATTTTACTGATCGGAAGGGTCACTAACTCAAAACGCTTACTCTATTATAAATTAGAGCCAAATCCCACAAGCATGCATTACGATTTTACCATATCTATACTTGTGATTATTATTGCAGCCACCTCCATCAAAAAATAGGTATTAACTTGTTTGCGAGTCCAACCCTGTTGAACGAAGCACCAATATCACGTAGATCACTCGTTCGAGTTCCGCTGAAGCCTGATTTAAAAAGCTTACATAACCTCGAAGATCGCCTCTTAACGTCAAAACAGCTGTCCATGGCGGCTAACATTTAAGTTCACCATTATTTCGATTTCGAGTTTATAGTGAAACCTTCCCGATGGGGCTTTTCATGTTCACATTGCAAGTTACACAAATTCGCTGACACGTTTGCTGTTTTTGATTATATCGTTAAAAATCGAACAAAGGTGTTTGTAAAAATCTATTTTCAACTAAAATTACAAGTGTTGATCTCAAAAATGAGCAGGAAATCTTTAAAACTTTTTGGCTCATTTCGAGTGTTAGGTAGTTATTGAGAGTACATACCTCCAAAAGGCGGAACGCAAGCCTCCCTGGAACAGTAGTTGGAAACACGGTAACAAGGGCACATTGTCTCAGTGGCCGTAATGATGGTACGAATCTGAGTTCGAAAGAAACTATCATTACTTTTTTTTATCAATATAACCTTTTTCTGTATAAGGTACCTTTACATGGGGGGAGCAAAACAATCTTATCTAGCCGAATGTCGAAACG
The DNA here is from genome assembly GCA_025447995.2 of Isaurus tuberculatus. NCBI lineage: Eukaryota > Metazoa > Cnidaria > Anthozoa > Zoantharia > Zoanthidae > Isaurus > Isaurus tuberculatus. The sequence continues at coordinate 12,912 of JAOEHV020157760.1, read as the reverse complement.
ATAAAAAAAAAAACCCTATAGACACCGTAACAGGGTTCGTACTTTTTTGACTTTCTGAAATTCCATAACTTTCCATGACTTTTTCCATGACCTTTCATAATATTCCATGACCCAGTGCTGTTCAATTTTTTTCTCGATAACTAAGAAGCATTCTCAATTTGTTCTTTTCCTAGCATATTAACCAAGGTGAAGAAGAGGAACAGATGTAACTTTGAGATGTAGCAGCATTACTATAATAATTTTTAGACGAAAGTATACAATTCTGCGCAGTAATTTGGGTTTCCCTTATTCTTAACGTTGTTTGTGTACAATCCATCTAAATTATATCAATTTTCCATGACTTTCCATGACCCTAATCGTAATTCCATGACTTTCCAGGCCTTGAAATTGAATTCTGAAATTCCATGACTTTCCAGGTTTTCCATGACCCATACGAACCCTGCGTAATTACTTTCGTAAGGGTTGCAGTTGGGCGGGAACTTTAACGCCTGAATGTGGAATTTGTTGAGAAGGGGAGAAGGATGGGGGCAAAACACAAAGAAATTTTTTATTATAAGCAGAGCTCTATCTTTTTGCTTTATTTGTAAGTCCCAAAACTAGGGTTCGTTGATTTTTTAGAATTTCATTGTTAAACTTACGTCTCTAAAGAACTTTTAAAATAACGAGGTCGTGGCAAACTGAAAAGTCATTTTCACTGTCAAAGCAATCTTATATAATATAGATTTTAAAAAAAATAGCTTTTCGTGCAAAAGTTGGCTATATGAATGGATTAGGAAATCGTAAATTAGTCCAACTTGCAAGGTTTCAAAAATTAACTTACTGGTCGTTACAAATGCAAATTATTGGTCTTGAGAGTGGTTCGACCTTCATTTTCCTTCTCGACTTCTTTGTCGCAATATCTACGGAGAAAGAATTTCGCGAATCGTGGTAGCTATTTCTTAATTTACGTTAGTGCAATTCCTTTTTTTTACTGAGTGCCATAAATGAGACCAAGCTAACTACTAGCCAGAGCAAACTCCTGTTCGAGGCCATGACTTTGAAACCAAAATAAGCATTTTTTTTATTAAGTAGCATTTCGATGATCTTTCACATTTCCACATGTGTCTACCATGATTGACTTTCGTTAGAAATGGGGTACTTAGTTAATAACTGTGCAAAAAGCTATTGTTATGAAGTTGTCTCCTTTATTATAGTTTTCAAGAAAAAATGTTGTTGAAAGAACATAAAAAAGCCCACCTGAATCTCCTTTCTGTTTTATTATTGACAGCAGAGCGTTGATAGCCGGCTGAAAAGAAACGGCCATCTTGAGAAATGTATTGCAAAAAATAACGATTATTTTATTTTTGTAAAAAAAAAAGAAAAATGGGAAGGATGAATATTACTTTAGTATTTCAGATATTTGCTTCAAAAACGCTAAAAAATGAAGTTTAGGTGTAGAAAAAACTTTAAATGATATGAAACATGGACTTTTCATCTTACAAATAAGCGAACCAGTCCGGCGATCTGTAGTATTGCCATTTTAAATTCTAAATCTTAACACAAGAAGTTTGCACCAGTGATATTTCGGAGCTGAAATGTATAGTTGTAAATGACAGAGGAGCAAAAACAAGCAAGATTTAGTGACGGGACACCTAATCAATCATTGCAAGATAACTCCATGCATAAGTTATTTACCAATATCGTAGAGATTGAAAGCTGAGTAAGCTTTGGCGGAAAAAAGGTCAAACGAATGTTCAAATATCGGCAGAGCTATCAATTCCGGAATTTGTAGTTGAAAGGAAGATGTAACCAATAGCACAAACTATGCCGTCCCTGATAGACATGCTAAACATAAAATAATTGAGTTTTTAAAAGATGAGGATGATATTGTTAAAAAGTTTAAAACGTCGGGGTGGTACTTTTTACTTAATCACCTCCCCTCCCCCCTTCCCAATCTCAAATTTTGAGGGTGAGCTAGGGTTGGCGGGACAGAGTTGGGGTTAGGGTTAGGAAGTTTGATTGACTTATGATATCAATTTGAATGACTGATATTATTTGTTTTTTTAGTGGGGGGGGGGATTCAGTAAAAGTACCATCGGAGTTTCCACTGTGGGCATTTACCGTGGGGGCGCCATCGATTTCGTCAATAACTAAACAATTTGGTCTCTCATCCTGTCCTAACACGGACTGCATCTGAGTAGCTGATTCAATTTTGTTTCTGAACACGTCCACTGATCGATCATCACTGAAAGGAAAACCACACACATACAAAAAAAAGGTGACAGGCTTAAAAAGAACAAAAACAAATCATTTGTTATTTCCAAATGTCTTAATATTTGAGTATAACCAAGGCTTCAAATAATGGCCGGTCAGGTACCGGTCATGTTGTCCGGTCAAACGTGTTTTTACTCGGACAAAATGATTTGCGATCGCGACAGGACATATGACATCGTGGACATTTGCGACTACCGGGAATTTCTCAAGCACTAAATTTTCTAGGTATATATTTGATTCTTTTTTTTCGGAAACATGAATACTGTTCCTCATGATTACCAAATAGTTTGAGTTAAAATTCTTTGGACGAGTAAATGACCAGACAATATGTCTGGCAATCCAAGAATTTGTCTGGTCAATACCCAATTCTGACAGGACATTGTCCGTTGATCGGCGGCTATTTGACGTCCTGGTAAACGCGATGCTTACAAGAACTCGAAATCAGACAATATTGGAATTCCTTAAATTAATCATCGTCCGCACCTTGATTACCCGTGCATTCAAATTATTGGTACTTGTTTCAACTTTTGTTGTATAAATCCCAAGAACTAATAGAGAAATGGAGAGTTACTAAATCTTGAGCATTTGAAGACTTAAAGTTTATCTTCAAGATTCGAAAAAAAGATCTTCCACTATTGAATATTGTGATTTCTCAAAGTCGTATAAAAAACTTAAATAGACAAAATAGTGTTGTTCAAAAAATGTATAACCATTTCATGCCTAAAAATGGAATCATAACTTTGAAATCTGGCAGTTAAGAACGTTGATCTAAGAAGTGACTGCATTATGAAAAGACACTTCCACTAACATTTGAAAAAATTTCCGTGCTCTATATTCAATCAACAATTTTTTTTCTAAATTGTAAAAAGATTTAAAATTTGTTTAAAAAACAAAAAAAAACATTTTCAACGAAATCTAAGCATTCAAATACAAACATTTCTGTGATATGCCGGAAAAAAGACTTGCACCTGAAGATGACTTTTAGTCAATTTAGCATTTTAATAGAGTTTGGCCAAACTTTATGATTATGGTGTTAAAACTGAGATGACATACCTTGCATTCATCTCTACCACGTTGTAGCCTGCATGTTTTGCAATAACATGAGCTAGCGTTGTCTTGCCCAATCCAGGAGGACCGCATAACAGAGAAACCTTATAACAAATCAATGTGCAACCAAGCCACAAGACTTGTAAAAATGATATTATGGAATAATAATTCCAGGTTAAGTACACATGCAACGTACTAAATTGCAAAACAGAAGCTTGAAAAAAAAATTCAAGCTTCAACGAGGATAAGAACTTATTACCTCTGCAATAATCACTGAAGAACTCTTACTAACTTATGAAACCACAGCTGTTGGAAGTATAATATCAGTATTAATAGATTCGTCAACGCCATTTTTGGTTATTTCCGCGATTGAAAAAAAAAATTGAAAGAAAAAATTTATACTTCATTTTTCGTATTTATGCGCAGGGAGTGTTTGTCCGAGCTTATGATTTAAGCGATCGTCGGCACAAATGTTGACGTTTAAGTACATTGTATTGAAACTCACACTTATAATAGGACATGCAGTGCATGCTTAAAACAAACACAACTATTTAAAGAAACAAATTTTACATGAGCCTACTGTGAAAAAACTGTTTTATCAAATGCCTTAATGTTTAAGAAAAACGAATATCTAAAAACAATTATATCTAATTACAAAGTAGCTTTTAGAGTTGTTCCATAAAAAAATTCACTGTTTACTGGATGGCGCTCGCTGTTTCATGAAAAACGAATTCGTAAATGACCGTGGTAAAAAAATAAGTGTTTTGGGGTCAAAAAATATCTACCATCTTTTACACTTTTTACATAAAGTACCTTTTTGACAGGCCGTCCAGTATTGTCAAGTTCCTGTGGATTAAGTATAGGGAAATCCTCATTTAAACTGACAGTGCATTTGTTTTTCAATATTTTTACCACCATTGTGTCTGGAAGTTATCACATATAAATGTTTAGTAAAGCACCTTTAATCATGCTTCTATTATAAGGTACTTAAAAGTTATCTATAATGTTACGTATACATTAACATCTAACCACGTCAGCATACAAAGTAGTTTCTACAACACCTGAAAATATACACAGAATAAGTGAAAGCAGCTTTAACTTAACTTTTTAATAAAGTCTTTCTATAAAAAAAATACAGGCTGAAAAAGGCTCAAAAATTAAAATGACATAAAGAGAACATTCCAGGTTCTAAGCAGAGTTGAAGAACAATTACTTTCTGCATTCCATAATGTATTTTCATTCGTATGTTTTACAGTGCCACATTGCCAAAAGGAAAGGCATAAAACCTTCAATTAACTAATACAAACATTGTTTTTAAAACAGATAGGGACTCAACATATCTGTTGCATAATCAAGGATCCTGGCTAAGAACTAGTATTGCAGTTTTTCACATAGAAACCTTTAATAAACAAATGATTAATCTGTTAATTACTTACTTATGTATCTAATTAACGATTTCAGTCTGGAACCAACAGCTTCACAACCCTGACACAGAAGTTGTGGTAAAACAAAGGCCATAAAAATGTTCAACCTTCGGCATGACCAGGGATGGAACCTCAGGTCTCTAACTTACCAGTCAGAGATCTTACCACCTGAGCAAAGCTCCCACACACAGCTAGGCATGCAACAACTATACAGTTACTCTCTAATTTATTATCATGTACAGTACAGTATACTCACATTCCAATCAGTATCATCATCAAGACTCGCTTTAAAATATTTCTTTTTGTTTAAATTTTTTTCATTTTCCTTATTTTTCTGCTTTTGAGCTGCTGATGGTCTTTGCTTTTTGTCTTTGTGAAACACTACACAATCCCAAAGTTTCAGCCACTTCAGTAGATTACGGTTAATACACTAAAACAAGAATTTAAAAATTTCAGTAGGCCTACCTAGTACAGAGTAGGCCTACACTTATAAACTCACAGGGATCCTACCACTACAGTGGACAATTTATAGCTGTCTACACCTACACCAATCATTAAATAGCATCCTACAACAGCAATGAAACATGTATATCTATCTTCCCCTATACAAAACAGTACATAGGATCCTATACAGTTAAATTGAATGATGTATAGTTATCTCAACCTACAATACAACTGCAAAGGATCCTACAATTTTGGGGATAATTTATAGCAATCTTCACCTACACAACACATTACATAGGGTTCTACAATTGCTTTGGATGATGTATACAGTATCTACATATTTACACCTAAACCACACAGTACATAGGATCCTACAATTGCACTTGATGATGTATAGCTATTGACATCTAAATCTCACAGTACATAGAATCCTATCATTGTATTGGATGATGTATAGCTATCTACACCAATGTCGTAAAGAACATAGGATTCTACCACTGCATTGGATGATGTTTAGCATTCTTGTACACCTAAACCACACATTACATAGGATCCTACCATTACCTTTGATAATGTATTGTTATCTACATTACGGTCAAAAAGTAAATTAACCTAAAACTAAGGGACATGGGTCAGACCCTCTGGCATGGTGTCCCATAAGCTTGAAGCTGTCCCTCAACAATAGACCTGCAGCTTAAAACCACTAATCAGGACAGTGTGTTAAATAAAGGTTAAATTATAATCCAAACCAAAGCAAGACTGATGATCAACTCTTTGGCAGTCAGAGATCTTGCCACTGAGCCAAGCTTTCACATACCCTTTTAAGATCTAGTGATCAGTAATAGAAAACCATTTAGATAAGAAAAGCATGCACATGTATGATTCTTAACTAACTTATAGACTGATGCAATTTTGTATAATAATTATACTATTTAAACTGCTTACATCATCACTTAGAAGTTCGGTAAAATGTCTTGGTGCATATCTGTCTACCCATAAAGCACTTGGAAGGCCTTCACAATTGCCATAATCTATTTCATCCTGAGTTATATCTTCCTCTTCCTCATCTGCATCTTCCTCCAATGTCCTATATGGTTGGTTACAGTTTATTAAAAATGAATTCATGAAAGCAGTTTGTTTACGTGCAGTTTGTTTCCGACATCATACTTGGTTTTTGGTGGACGTCAATCAAAAGTCTTTCGTTTTAAAGCAGTTGCTGACAAGATCTGAGTCAAAGTTTGATTAACTTTCACCAAAAACCGAGTTTGAAACAAACTGCAAATGTAAATGAAAACAGCTGTAAATGATACAAGCAGTCAGTCTATATATAAGACATCGTGTATTTCCCTCTTCTGACTTTCAAAAATAATAATTATACAGTGAGAAACCCTGGCAAAATGGGGAGCAAGGTAATGGTCTTTGGAGAGCAAGGTTTGTGTGCAGTTCTCCCTCCCAACTATATAACCTGAGATCAAATCCTGGACTTTCCTTAAAGGCTGCTCAAGCTTTTTCAAATTCATGTTGACTGTTAGGGTTTTTCTACACAGGATTTTCAATTTTTGCCCTCCAATAATATGGAATTCCATACCAAAATCTGTGCCATTTGTTTTAATAACAGTGATAAAATGGGATACTGCACTGGTGTTTCTATAGAAACATTTTTTTTTTTGATAAATTTTTAAGTTTTGGTAACATTTCGGACTACAGTCCTTTGTCAGAGTGAAGGACTATAGTCAAAAATGTCAGATCTTCTATTTTCCACAGTGTATAACTTAAAAATTTATCAAAAACTGCTTTAATAACACATAAGCAACTATAACCCTACCAATAACAACATTGAACAAAGTAACTATTTATTATTACCTTCTTAATGATTCTGTAATTTGCACTGATTCTTCCAACAGTTTTTTTCTGCGCTGCAAATCAGATGTTGGAATTATTTCAGATGATCATTGGCAAAAAAATTGCTGTTTAAATGGAATTTCTGTTAATGTTATGGCGTTTTGATCTAATGATTGTATATATCTTTTATGACATTTTGTTTTAATTCTTTTTCTTTTTTTCTTTTTTTTAAATTTTTTAAATAAAAAGCAGTAACAATTAATACAATAATAAAATAACATTGGGGAGTCAGGTTGGCCTACTATGGGTTATCACCCAGGCCTTTAACCACTATGGATCCAAGTTCGAATCCTGGGGTTTGCATGTGGGCTGAGATTTGTCGATCTCAATCTAACTCCAAGGGTTTTCCTCTAGGATCTCCTGTTTTCCTCTCTCCTTAGAATTGACTTTCACACCAAACTCTGTGCCATCGACCACTTAAACATTAACCTCAGGCTAGGGAGATTGGGCAACCACTCCCTGCATGTAAAGACGTAAAATAAAGTTTGTTTTTTTTTATGATGGAGTTCATACATTAATAAATAATTTAAAAAATCGATGAAAAAAATAATTAATGTTATGGTGTTTTGATCTAAAGTTGTGTATGTTTTTCCTGACATTAACATCATCATTGTAGGCACCAAAAATGTTACATTTGTTTTATTTTTTTTTTTGCTTAAGGTAAGTTTTGAGGTTCTTAAACCTCATTCAATTAACGTGAAAACTAAGACATAAAATAGTATTCACCTGATAATCAACATGTCGGCGCAACACAGAGAAAGGCACTGATAACAATTGGAGAGATCTCATTTGCTTCTTTCTTGCCCCCTACAGAAACAAAGTTCTAAGTGACTCACTCTAAAATTAATTATGTTGAATAGAAACTTTTAAATTTTGTTAGTGAGTAGATAGATATCAAATTTTTTTCAGACATGTAAAACTATCAGTTATTTTGTGAAGGTCTCAAGACAAACAAAACTAGTAAGAAGTAATTTCCATTTTATATCTTTTGGAAACACAATAATTATTTGCTATCCGATTTGCACAACTCGCTAAAATTATTCACTTACTATTTCTCTAGTATTTTGTTTTTCACCATCATATTCCATCTCCATGTAAAATCTCTGTCCATCACTCCTGGTTATGGTAACATAATCTTGAGTTGTTGGTGCTCTTTTAAGAACTTTATGTTGATTTTTGATTGGTGTGGTTTGGTTTCTCCATCTTTGTTGAGAGGAAGCTGGTAAGAAATTGTTTTTATCTGGGAGATCATCTGGAAAGCTACTGTCTAATGATGAGGCTTTCGTTAGTGAAGTGCTAATGGGTCTTGGGCTTAAACAAGCTTTTTTCTTCTTAGGTCCTGCAAAGAAAGGGTGTTAGGTAAAACACATGACATTGTGTAATTAGACACACTTTGAACAAAGATAACTTCATTTAGCTGAGTTAAATATTTAGGGCTCAGGAGCTTGGCAAGAGCAGCTTGGTTCTCCCTAAAGTGTCACAGTATGGCATAGTGCCCTGCCAAAAGTCTTGAAGTGGAGTAATGCCCAGTATAGCTACCAACCTGGCCTTAGTGCCCATATAACTAAGCCACAAGCCACATCCCACAAGCATTAATTATACTTTCACTTTTTACTAATGACTTGTATCTTGTGTGGAGCCTTTCCATGGTTGTTAGCTACTGTAACCATGCTGATAAGGCCCAAAAAAGCTAAAACAGCTGTCCATGACTGCTAATATCAGACTCAATAACTTTGATTACAGCAGATTTAAGGGGTAATGCCCACTACCAACATGGCCTAAGTGCCCATATTAGTACCTCTGATACTAGTACATATGTACTAACTGACTCAGGGGTTTCATTAAGGATTTGATCATTAAGGTATCAAGCTATGACAGCCAAAAGGAAAAAAGCAAGGCATGAGATAGTTCGGGGTATGAATTTATGAAACTTTTCAGCCGGTCAATTTGGATATATTTTCCCAAATCTCAGTGTTTTGGGGGATTTTAAAAGTGCTATCGGGCCAGTTAAATGTGTTTTTGTGACACTTTTCACAGCCGGTCAATATGCCTCACCCGGCCCTTAATGAAACCCCAGCTGACTTGATAAAAAAACAGGTGGATGTTCTACACAAAAAGCAAACTACAATGTAAACACAAACTTAAACTTTAAATAATGATTCTATTTTCTTGGGAAAACAAAGAAGTTGCTCTAATTGAATTGAATCTAGAGCAACTTCTGCATATTTTAAAGTAGAGCTTATATATATATATATATATATATATAAAATCTTCTCTTTGACAAACAGTATCACCATTTTTACTGTTATCATCATTCATATGGCCTTGAAATTTTTTTTTTCATCCCCAATTGTTTTCTTGTAGAACCCTAACAAAATAAATTGTATTGAATTATATCTTATTTACCATAAATCTCAGTGAGTACATTAGCTACATCCTCATCACTGTCGTCTTGTGGTAAAGGTTCATACAAATCATCACAGTCCCTTTTCTTAGAAGTCTGGGTCTGGTTCATGTCTTCTTTCCGATTGCACTCTAACACACTTGTTGTTTTGGGGCTTTCAAAGTCCAAGCTTCGTTTTGATGGTGGAGCACCAAAATCTAGTCATATTATGAATGCCATTAATTCTTAACTATAAAAATAATTACCCTGGCTAAAATGTTGACACAAAAATCAGGGTTCGAAATAACAAAATGTGATTGTGAAGTACAAGTCAAATCACGATCTTCAATTTGTTAATCTACATCAATGATAAAATTTTGCTTTGTGTTGCAAACAGTGATTTATTAAATATGATTAATCGATCTGAAAAAACAAAATATTCACATTCCAAATTTGCCATATTTGGGCATTATTTGAATATGATTTCTGGTTTTTAGCTCCCGTCAAATATTTTGCATATTATTTCGGTATGTTAATTTGTATGTAAATTGTAAATATGGTACACAGAGAAAGTTGTCATATGATTTAATTTATATAAATGCTTATTTGGTGACATACTGTAGCACAATTTCAGGGTGACAGAAATTTGCAGATGTTTCAAGCTAATTTTCTGAAAAAAATCATGAACCATTTTTTCAGATTTACTTTGAACCCTAAAAATGACCTAGAAAATAACAAAAATTTTATGCTCTCAGCAATGGAAGAAAATAGTGACACCATTAAACCTTGACAAAGTGTAGTATTAAGCTAAACTGTCAACTAAAGTCTTAAGTCACTACAACTAAACATAAATGAATTGGCACTACAAAACTTAATTGATAAGGTTCATGTTTCTGTATGTCTTTCATCAGTAATCACTGTCCATAACTAACATGGTACACAGCAATATTTCCTTACTACCCCATACATTTAACATGAAGGCATAAAGCACACGGAAACTTTGACATGTTATTGTTTTTCTTTTGAATAGAATGTATGCATACTGAATGTATCAGGTAGTATGGAATTGTTACCTGGTAAACAAAACTAACCCACTTCTAAGTTGAGTACAGAAGGGAGGAAAATTTTGGCAGGAAGTGTCATAAGCCCCATTTACACTACAGAAAAAACCTGGTCCGAACCCATAGAAAAGTTGGTACGGACGAGATATTTTTGCCGTGTAAACCTTCAGTACCATGTTTTCATGAGACATGCCCGGACTCACCTTTTTCTGATTTTGGGGCCATAGGCGGCTATCAAAGGAAAGTAAAACAGAAAAGTCTTTGAATTGGCAAGAAAAAAGATCAGAAGTTCGGGAAAAGTCCCTTAAGGGAAATTATGTCAGATCTTCACTCCAATGCCTGAATAATGACGACATTTTGTTAAGGTTGGAGTCTGTTCTGCAGACGTCCAAGGCAGACAGCCACAGTTTGAAAAGCAAAGCCGTCGGTCTGACAGCAGTGCAGGAACATTAATGCATTGATGTGGTTACGTAGAAGCCTAGCCTATGTACACGTCTACAAGTCAGTGGTCCTACCCAGATAAGCAAGCGTTCAGAGATAAATTGCTTGATCCAATTCATGGTTTGCCAGTGTATATTATCACTCACCCAGTAACAAGTAATATCTTTGTTGTATTAAAAAAGAGTGACCATATTGAAAAGTTTCTCGTTGACTTTACGGATGATGCTATAGATATGGACCAGCATATTCTAGAAAATGATAAAAACATCCTAGACAGAGAAACACTGACAGTTATGTTGAATAGTATGGACAGGTATCCCAAGCTTTCTTAAACGCTCCTATTATAATTCTATTATTTCTTTTTTTTTCAACTTTATATTTGAGGATTGGTACGTTACCAATGTTCTAAATAAAGTTGAAACAATAATTGAAACTGTACCCCCCTTTTCAAGTAATATTAAAAAGATATACCCCTCACATTCAGGCACTTTTTAGAGTCATACCCCCCCCCCAAAAAAAAACACCGCCCCCCCTGCGACGTAATAAACGATCGGTCCCCTAGGACTAGGTTTTTTCTGTAGTGTAAATGGGGCTTTAGACTTACGATAATAAGTACGAAGTGTCTATAGGCTTGGCTCGCAACCAATAAAATATTTAATAAGATTTGTTTTACATTTAGACTTTCTATGGACAAACAGCGATCAAATCCGTATATTCTACATACTTACCATCATCATGTTCATCTAGCATTTCAAGTTCATCTGCGTATTGTTCCTCAAAACATCGATTACTCGGCACAACATCTGCCAAATCCCATTCGTCCTCCATCTTTAAAATATCTGATCAATCACTGTATCACTATAAAAAAAAACTTTGATAATAATCTATCAGTATTCAACTGGGACTGGTTCACTGAAAATTTACGTATGTCAGTATACGCAACTGGTTCGGTAGAAACAGGGAATATGGTCCAGGCACACAACAGTCTCGATTCTGCAATCCGCCATGTTGTAAATATTCCCGCCAGGATTTTCCTTCACCACGTGACTATTAGAGACCAATCAGAACCTAAGAGAGGACACAATCTCTTCCGGTGTTTGTTTTCACTTTTTTAGTGCTGGACTTTTACGTTGAGTAAGATCGAACCTGATTTTACAGAGCTCTCTTTTATTTCTTCTACCTCAAAGGAACGGCTTAGTTACAAAAGCACAGAATTTTCAATTTTCGTTGTTATTTGTGTTTGATTATGGATGAAAAAGATGTCAGTTACAGACAATTTATGATGAAATTGAGTCAAAAATTAACTCAAGATGACATCGACTACCTAAAGTATTTTTATGGAAGCTACGTTTTTTCAGCTATCGAAGAGAAAGTTATCAAAGGTATTGATTTATTTAAAGTGCTGGAGCGTGCAAACCTTCTGGGGCCGAATAAGCTAGAGACACTACGAATTGGATTTCAAAGCATCAACAGAGAAGATTTGTTGGAAGAGATCGAACAACAAGAAGAATATTTAAAATATAAGTTTGAAGAATTACAACAGGATATGCAAGGAATACTCGAAGGTTTGTTTGTTTACAGTCTGAGTAATAGAAACGTTGGCAATGTATTTCTCAAGCCTTTGTCCGTTCGAGTATATAATGATGAAGGACATAAAAAGTAAAATGATTTATGTGCAATTTCTTTCGCTTTCGTTTTCGGTTTTTTTCTCTCTGCGAACACGAGCGATCATATAATTATTCTCACTAAAAACGCTTTGTAAACCTAAACTAACATATAATAGTTGGGGTTTGTCAAAGTTTAAAACTACCGTGAAATTTTTAAAAAGGAAAATTTCAGAGTCCCGTACGAATAGCAGATGCACGTCAGCGTACGGTTGCCATACGAATAGTAAGGGACCGTTCATTTTTTATGGGTAGGGGGGGGGGGCGGGGGTTTTTAAATAATCTCTGAAACA
>JAOEHV020157669.1:0-10972 GCA_025447995.2 Isaurus tuberculatus | reverse complement strand
TCAGTATCACATTCGATACTAGTTCATTATCAATATCAATACCATTATCAATACAAGTACCATTATCCATATCAATAAAACTATCAATATCAGTACCGCATTCGATATCAGTAGCATTTTCAATACTAGTTCCACTATCAATATCGATACAATTATTAATATCTGTACTCATATCAATATCAATACCATTATCAATACAAGTACCATTATCCATATTAATACACTATCAATATCTGTATCCATGTCAACATCAATGCAACTATCAACATCAATACCATTAGCAATACAAGTACCACTATCCATTTTGAGACAACTACAAATATCTGTACCCATATCTAATCAATATCAATACCACTATCAATATCAATACCACTATCACTATAAATACCATTACCAATATCAAAAACAGTACTTCTATCACTGTTGGTATTTCCATCAAAATCAGTTCCAATATCACTTTCACAATTATTTTCACCCTAACAATCTTTTCTACCATCTTTATCTTCTTCATTGTTACTATCTCTTTTACTCTCGTTGTCATAGCCACACGATATTAATTTTTATCCAGAATTTATAACAAAGCAATTCTGTAAAACATCTTTTACCTTGGGTGACTGTTGGCTTGTCAGTGCTTCAGGTGCAGCGTATATTCGTGCGCCCGGCATTGTTGTCATTGATTGTCGCATGAAGTTAGCAGCACCATAGTCTGAGAGCTTGCCTCGCCAACAATTGTTCCGTTTCCATAACAACACGTTTGAGCTACTAATATCGCGATGGATTATGGGAAACGGTCTGTTCAAATGTAAGTAATTGAGCGCCACAGCAATGTCACACCCAATGGTTATTATTTCCTCATGAAGCAAAGCACGCTGGGAGAGCACTGAGCGTAAATCTGTATCTAGAAGTTCAGTCACAAAAAGTGGCGTCCCATCGTCATTTGTGGCTCCGATGAACTGCAGAAGACATGGGTGCCGACACCGTGAAGCGATACTCATTTCACGTTCAAAAAGACGTCGATTGTGTGGCGAGAGGATCAGCTCGTGGATTTTTTTGACAGCCACTTTGCTTCCTCTAAACCGACCCTCAACAACGCTACCCCATGCACCAACTCCCAGAGTCTTGTCCGTCACAGTTACTTCATCCCGTCGGAGGATCCAGTCACGTGGCTCAAGACGCCTGTAGTCATCCAGAGACTGCTGTGCAGCTGTAACCGCTGAGCGCAATTCCTGAAGGCGTTGTTCGTACTCAGAAGTAATTCGTTCACTGTCTCGCAACCGATGCTCGTACGACTCAGTTTCACGAGCCCTTGAGTTGCGTTCTTCATGAAGCCTGTTGCGATCTTCCTGAAGTTCCCGTTCGGCTGCAAGCCTTGAATCCCTTACCTCGGCTAATTCAAGCCTCAATCGGCGAAGCTCTTCCTCTAGCCCTGTCCCCCTAGTCCGCTCCACCTCTAACTGCTGGCGTTGCTCCTCTAACTGAGCTTGCCTGTCGTCCAGCTCCCGATCGCGATTTTGGCGGGAAATGCGCTCGTTCTGAAGCTCATCCTGGTGAAGCTGGTACGAATCTCTTACTTGTCGCAACTCTGCTTCAACATCAACCTTTGCGCGTCTCTCCCCATTAAGCAACTGTTGAAGCTCTAAAACCGACGCCTCTTTTTCTTGAAGCTGTCGGTCCCTCAGATTTCTAACCACCTTTTCCTCGTCAAGAGCGCGTCGTGCTTGTACAAGGTCTGTCTGCACCTTCCTCATCCTGTTTGTGGATTCTCTCTCCTGTTCTAACTCCTGCTGGAGCTGTCGTACAGAAGCCTGTTGACTATGTAACTCTCTGTTCAGCACTTCCACCGTCCTACTTTGCTGATTTAATAAGACGTCTTTTTCTAACAAATTTCGTTCTAGTTCTCTCATTCTTTCCAAATAACGAGTGAGTTCCGCTCTTTCTTCTTTCAACAATTTCTGGTGATGGTGCAAATTCTCTCTCTGCTCTTTACTGTGCTTCCCAAGAAATGTGATGTGGTTTTCCATTTGTTTTTGGTGATGAAATATATCCGCCTTCCTTTCACTTGAGGCGCCATTTTCGTTGCCCAAAGATTTTCTCCTTCGGCTTCTGGTGACTCTTTCAGTAATGGATTCCTCCTTCTTTTCGTCGAATGCTGTATCAGAACTTTTCAAAGACTCTGTTGAGGATGAATCTTTGGACGAGGAAGAACTTGTATTCACCTGGAGGAAAACGTTATTTTTTATTTAACTTGTTTATCAAACCTAAATATCATACACACGTTGAATATTCTTTATAAAAAAAAATACTGAAGTGCGTCTAAGAATAGTTATAATGCCTAAATTAAACGCCTTGGGGCTTAAAAATTCAAGATAACCGCCGTAACTATTTTAGGGAGCTGATGTTTCGAGCATTAACCCCTCATCAGAGAAACTGTAATAAGGAAAACTTAAGGTTGAAATTTTTAGCATAATCACCTTAAGTACTGTAACGAGTTGACCTGTGTATTAAGCAGAGCAACAACTGGTCTTACGATTGAAATGTCAGTTACACTACACTACTTACAAAGATGATCTAAATTACAGTTGCTCTGATGAAGGTCTAACACTCAAAACGTCAGCTCCTTATACTACTTACGGTGATGATCATAAACATTTCAATCTTGAGTTGACTAAATTACAGTTCCTCTGATGAAGGGCTAACACTCGAAACGTCAGCTCCTTACACTACTTACGGTGATGATCATAAACATTTCAACCTTGAGTTGTCTAAATTACAGTTGCTCTGACGAAGGACAAACACTCGAAACGTCAGCTCCTTACATTACTTACGGTGACTACTGTATCTTAAAATTTATTTGCAAACGTGGCCTTAGTATTTTACACATGTGCTACTGTACCTATGCTAACAGGATGTTCTTCTCATTCATGATAATATTTTCCACTGGGTAAAGTTTGTTGTGGGGTAAAATTTCATTAAATAGTTTTCCGAACTTACATTAGCAGGAGATTTTGGTTGCTGTGAAAACGCCAACTTCTTTTTTGCTGAGCCTGTTTGAGAGAACCAAAAAATTTACAAAGAGGGAATTTCTAATGTTAAAAAATAGATGAGAACAAAAACTAACACTGTCTTATAACACGATTTACATGTTAGTTTCGATAGAGATATGACAGGGATAGAAAGATTATGATTTGATGAATAACGATGAATCTGATGACTATTTTATGAGTTGGTGATGAGCATGTTGATAACTTGACTAAAACGGAGCACATACTAGAAACTAAGTGGATTCACAAAATGCGTTCTAGCGAGCCATTTGGGTTAAATAGGGTGGATCCCTGTGCGTTGCACACAGGGGTCCCAGCATAGCTTTTTTATACCTATATATTATGGGCTAGTGCTGACGTTGTCACTCTGTAGCTCACGTGTCATTGAGGAGGGCGTGAGCCGAAAGGCCGTTGGCAAACAGAGGACATGATCGTAGCTGAATGGCGGACTAGTTTGTCTTTATATTGATTTTTGATAACTTTATAGGTGATGATGATGGTGATGAATGGAACTTGAAGCGAAGATGATGACTATGATAATAGCTTTAATTAAGTGACATTGATCAAAATAGGAATAATAATAATTCCTAATGATTACAAATTTCTTCTTAAGTTAAAATTGGGATGCCAATGCAACTCCTAATAATAAAATAAATCCATTTCAACTCATAAAAAGCAAAATTTAATTATCATTGATTCCAGCATTAAGACTTACTTCGAGGAGACAGATATTGCCTCTGGGGAAATTTTTCCTCACCATCCAAATTTGATGAATTACATGCATTACTAGTAGAAGATGATGCTATGGGTAATTTGTTCTCTTGGCAGCTACAATGTGGAGACTGTGTATCTTTGGATGTCGGCACCGGCAGTTTTGATGTTCTGTCTGCTGATTTCACTTGTGGTTGCAAGGATGATAATGGAGTGGCAGATGTACCTTGAGCAACTACTGGCTTGTCAAGAATTTCTTTTGCTTGAACAGGTCTACCAAAGATAAAAAAACATTTCTTTTAAATTGATTTGGATATTGTTGAAAATTCATTTATTATTAAAGTTAAACTTGCAGATAGGAGATGGTTGGAATTGATGTTTGTGACAAGAAGCCATCTAAGATGGTATGGACATATGCTCCAGAGGAAGATGGTCAATACTGTCAGGCAGGTTCATAATTTTTTTAGGTGAAGGAAAAAAGGTTTAGAGAGGAGATCTATAGAAAACCATAAATATGATGCATAGAGGAGGATTTGATAAGGAATGGAATCGTTTGGGATGATGCTTTGCATCTTTTCAAGTGTAAAGCAGCCATCAAGAAACAACCTTTCTGATTTGTGTTGTAGTATCAGAAAACTTTTATTTAATTTGTTTTTACAGTACATCTGATCAAATGCAGGCACAACTCTGGTGGTCTCTTAACTTGCTTTGATTATAATAATAAAACCTTGAAAACAAACTAACTACTCATCAAAAGCCTTTAGTTAGTAAGAATACATAAATATTAAAAACTTACGTCAATTCTTCCCACTTTAACTCTTCTGCAAATCGTTCTTTAAACTAAAATAAATAACAATCAAATTACCAAGCAATTAAGTTAATGTATATAATAACTAAAAAAATATATTATAGTTGTTAGAAAACTTGTTTGATACTGTACTCAGGATGAATACAATAGTTATTATAGATAAACTTACATAAAAATTATAATATTTATTGCAACTGCACATTTTCTTTTTCTACCACTTGCAATGTAACAAAAACAAAGAGATATATGAAGGGGGAAACAAAGTCTGTAACTTATACATTGTTGCAGTGTGTAACAATCTAGAAACTTCCAATTTGGAATGATGGAACTATTGTAATGCAAGTTGCAAGAAAAAACGGGAAGTGTAACAGCTAAGCTAAAGCTAATCCTTTTCTGGGCCTAGTGGCCCATTAGGCAGGCACTTCTCTCCAGTTTCTGTACTGTTAAGTGGATGAGAGTCATTGACTCCCCCTGGATGGGACACTAATCCATCGCAGGTTAGCTCCCAGCCGAAGCTGGTACTCATTTACCGACCTTGTAAGGATGGAAAGCTGAGTAAGCTTTGGCGGTAAAGAAGGTCACACAAATGTTCAAATTTCGGCAGAGCCTGGAATTGAACCTGGGACCTTGTGGTTGGAAGGCAGAGTTCTTACCAATTGTGCCAACCATGCTGCCATTGTAACAGCAGCCTTAAGTAAATAACATCAGTGTTTATCAAATGAATGATAACTCATAGTGGATTACGACATTTCATAAGAAGGGTTCATACATCCTAATATATCACCAACCCCACCTCTAAGCCCCCTGAAAAACTCTTAATAACCAGTCTATTGTCCACTTCGTGCTGAAGTATTTCATTTTTAATTAACTCTCAAAATTTAATAGAATGATGCAAAATATACATAATAGAGTCAAAATGGAAGGGAACAAGCTGCATGGGCCCTTCCACTTAAAAGATGTTTGTTTACTTATCAAATAGCAAACAAGAGTCTTACCAGTTCAACCAGGTCAAGCTTAATATCCTTTGGTATTTTGTTATAGTTCATGTGTAAAATTATATCACATTCACCAGAATCTACAAGAAACCATTAAGAACTAAAAAAAATGTAACAAAGTTCAATTAAATTTTACCTAGATCAGGATCCAGATACAGTAAGGTTTAGTTTTAGAGTTTTGGGTGGAAAGAATACATGAGAAGTTTTTCAGAAACAGGGATCAACCAAAACTTTCTGAATATAAGATAACCAATATTCTTTAAATTAATTTATGGTAATGAGAAGATAGTGTTTAGTTATACTTTACATGACTTGAATATAACTACACAATATTATGTTATGTATGTAGCTTGGGTTGGGTTATAACCTCATATATTGCTTACCTGTTGCTGAGTTGTTGGGGTTTTATTAATTAATAGAAACTTTGAGGGACTTAAGGTCTGAATCAGACAGTTTACTTACATTATTTAAAACATAATAATTGTCCATTGCAATAAGTTCACAGATAATAAATACTGAACATCTTCATGAGCAGGGGGTGGTTGCCCGATCTCCCGAGACAGAGGAATCATGTTCAAGCAATCAAGGAAGGAGGAAAACCAAGGATTGCCAAGAAAAACCCTCGGAGTCAGATTGAAATCATCTTATTTTTTGACCTGATATTTTGTCCAAAAGAAAGTGAATTAGAAAAGAAAACTTTACAAGAATGCCAGTCTTTTATCCCCAACATACATAATTGTTGCAATAACTAACCTGAAGAGCCCAGAAAGAGACCTTTTTCTTTCAACTTTGCTGAGATGGTTTTCATTCCTTGTGATGAAGGTCTAGCAATCATAATCAACGGTGCTTCATTTAGACTTGCCTAGAGAAAGAACAAATCAATTGGGGGTAAGAGTGCCGAATTGGTAGCAGGTCACAGGGTTCAAAACCTGTTGAAGCCTGCTTTCTCAAGTTTTTCTATTTGTAGTTACTTATAATAATTATATTACATGTATATAACCACAAAGATTGTTTACAACATCAATGGTTTTGTACTGCGGCCATAATTACAAATAATGATAACAATAATAATAATATTCAATAATAGTATTTATTTAATACCTTGATACTGAGCAGGTCTTTGCAAGAAATTCTGAAGTTGAAAGTATTTTTACCTAGTAGAAAAGAAAACTTTAAAAGTAAGTTTACAAACTACAGTGAACATTATATATTTTATTTACTAAAACAGAAAGGGAAAAAATACACTGTAACTCATTAACTTCTAAACCCTATTTCAACAAGTTAAATTTATTTATTAATAATATACCAACTATATCTTCTTAAACTTTAGAAAACTTAGCACTTCAAGGTGTGATGGGTTGTTAACAAAAACATGATAAAATTGAAGCTTATTATTGCTCATACCATCATCTGTCTCCATTTCTATGAAGATTTTTTCAGCATATATCTGTTGATGTGAAAATTTAATCAAGTGATGATGATTTTATAAGTCAGTCACATGCAGAAAATAATAAATTATAAGAAATTTAACTACGTACATTAATAAAGTGGTAGAAGTCTTTCAGCCTAATTACATGGGCTATTAACTGATCAGACTAAAGTGTATATTCCAAATTTTTTGTCAATTGTGTCTCTTGGGATTGTGTGCAAATGATGGATAGATATTCCTTAAATTTGTACACTTTTTCTTAAGGTCTTAGAAATGTTTATGAATATATATTAAAAGAACTTAATTTTTAAAAGCAGTTTTCACTTGTATATATTTGAAATGTTTAGGCAATATCAAAGCTTTCTGATTAACTGCAAGATTTGGTGGCAAATTGTAAGACCATGAGTTGGCATCGCAAACTGTGAGTCTCAAGGTCAAACCGTGAGAGTTGGAAGGTCTAAAGCAATGTGAAATAAGATTGATTTACACTATACAAAATATTCCTCAGTTCTTACCTTCACAGGAGCTGTGGCTCTCCCTATCAAATTCCCAATTTGAATCTTGCTTACATGTAGAACAATGTAAATAGCTTTCTTTTTATTCTGTGTTCGAGATTCTTTCTTTCGGTTCAATGCCTTCACTTCAGGGCTTTGAGTTGAGTCTCCTGACTCTTCCACATTTTCCCTCCCTTTCACCTGATTGTTACAGGAACACATTGAAGATGCTTCACCCTTAAAGTGTTTTTAATTCAGATTGAAAATTCTATATTTTATACAAATCAAATATCTTTGTTTAAATCATAAAAAATATTGAATACGGATGTTAAATTTTGTAAATTTAAAGGAAAATAAGTTAAAAATAATTGAATGCTGAAATGGTGACTTTTTAGTTGTTTTCTAGTTTCTTAATATATTGTTTAAAGTCTATATTTTAATATCAAAGCAAAATATGTAGTTCCACCTTATAAAATCAACACTCAATCCATCGCTCACTAGAATCACTTACTTTACTAAAAACTCTCATCTACACTTTCTGGCACTCTTAATGGTACCATATGCATGGTACCTTGATGAGGTTTACATATTAAGTGGTGTGTCTTGCATAATGGATTATATATATTAAGTGATGTGATTTAAGCACGACACTATACACCTCTCAAACCACTGGCTTATGCTTAATGACACAAAAAAACAACAAAAAGAACACAGTATTTATTATCTATTAAATCAAAAATTTAAACTGGTTTCATTGAAAGTTTCAAACCACAGGTTAAATATACCATAATATATACATCACAATGATAATCACTGCTACCCAATTTTTTCTACTATTTTACTTGCCTTTAATTTCTGTTTTTTATAAACAGAAGCAGTTTTTCTTTTTGTTTTCGATTCATCAGATGACAAGGAGACATTTGAAACAAAGGAGTCTGCAGTAGTGGAACCATCAGAAGTGCCTGACGCATTACTGATCCCATTCATTACAACTGCTGCATCTTCACTACCAGATACTTTGCTTTCCATAGTTATTGGCAATTCATCGTCTTGGTGATCAATATCCATCGCCTCAACAATATCAAGAACATTAGAAGACTGACCAGTAGAAAATATACTATTTCCTGAGAAGGCATTTCTTTGCATATTTCCAAATGGTCCATTTCTAATGATTGTACTTCCATGGTTAATACTCGAAGTTACAGTACTGTTGCTAAAAGCAAGGGCAGGAGAAACTGGATACTGAGTTGCTCCTGTTTTGTCAGGACTAGGGTTAAAGGTAGCTGGTCGTAAGGCAAAACCATCTGAACTTTGACCTGGACTATGCCATGGTACCTTGATGAGGTTACCATTGGCAGTGGTAGGTGATTTATATCGATTTCGACGTGGTGATAAACTACTTAGTGACTTTGACCTTTTTTTTGATGGTAGGTTACTTTCAGTACATATAACTTTTGATCCTTGTGATCGGACATTTGTGGAAAACCGATCCATTGGATAATGGTGAAAGAAATGTTTTACCTGCAGAGCAAAAAAAAAAATTCCGATATAGCAAATCATAACAAAAAAACTACGAGTTTTCCCTGAGCATCTAAAAACGGAAACTAAAATTTTATTAAAGAAACACACACAAATACTCATGTTTGAATTTGTTTACCAATAAAAGCATTTGGGAATTTCAGCAGAAAATTGCATTTAATCAATAACATTGGCCTCCTGTGTGAAACATGGCGGCCTTTTGTTTCCCGCAGACCAACGTGCATCCATGGATCGAAATCAGCAAATACACGGCCTTGGGATTTCCCGATGATCGGCGATCATATTTCCTAAATATCAAGTTTTTAAAACGGTATTTTCACAAAAATATTATAATTGCCTTTCAGCGTTGATATCGAAATTCCGATCTCTCGATTTCATTTAATTTATTCTAAAAATATCAAACGGGTTATTTATAACCCAAACAAACATATCTACCAAAAAATCGAAATCTTTTTGTTCTCAGTCTCACAAGAAGTACTAATGTTTTTACTTGTAAATTCGACCATAAATATAACGAAATCAAGAGGTAACTAACATACGATTACCTTGATGAGGGCACGGTATAGATAATCTTACCGATCCATCACTGCAGAATCGAAAAAAAACTCGAGCTGGCTCTCAATAACAAAGGAATTGCTATCAAATTTTCACATTTCTCACATTCGTTTGTTTACACTAATTGCGCATGCGTCCGCTTAACAATAGGTATTAATCGCAGGCTCATACCTGAAAACGAGGCTATCTTCCCGCCGTGTTATTCAAAATGGCTTTGATTTCGAGATGACTCGTCCATCAAATAATTCTCTTTTTCACAAAGTAGGAGTCGGAAGTTTTGTTAACAATCAATTGGAATAACCTAATGAGCATGAGTTTATTAAGTGGTAAGTACAATAAGATATTTTTAATTTGTGGACTTTTTGCTTTTTACAAAAATTGTTTTGGAGATAGATAAAAGAAAGATTGTGAATACGAACGGAACATTCTCATAATTTTTATTTTTAAGCGCTTAGAAATTATTTTTAAAACAAGACTTTGTGTGTACAAGCTTAGAAGCTTGATATTGTATCTTAATTCTTCCCTTATTTGTTTTATTAAGCGGTAGAAAACCGACCGGTTTACTTTTAAAACCGTAGTTTCGAATGTTTCTGAATAGACATTGTTATGTGCCCAGTAAAACGTAATTCACTGTGTTTGGTCAGTTGTGATCAAGTTTTGTTGTTGAGCAAGCCAGGGGCTTCATTAAGGCCGGGCACCGGGCTTTTTGACTGGCTGTGAACACAACTTTACCCAGCTGCTTTCAACAATTTAGAGAACATATATAAGCCCTAGTGCCGTGACTATATCATGCTATTTTCCTGAGTATGAACACAGTCTTCTCAAGAATTAACAGACTTATTTCCCCCTTAAAGGAACCATGATTTTCTCAGTTGTAGAATCGTTAAAATTTACGTTCACGTCACTCAATAATGCATTGCAAAAACAAATGTTTTGCATGAAAGCCCACTTGAAATGTATGAAAATTTTCCAGGGGAGCATGCCCCATGCCCCCCCTAGCTTGGCAAGGAAGTGTGAGCCTTGCTTTTTTCCTGCCTGGCTGTCATAGCCTGATGCCCTCCTGATCGATCCCTTAATGAAACCCCTGGCAAGCCATATGATACTGCCAGAAATTTGAGAAACCTACCAGCTGATATACAGAAGTTCTAATTAATTACTACATAATAGATATAACTAAACTTTACAGGTCTGGAGATTTCAGAAATTGTTGGAAACCAGTTTTCGGTTCTGTAAATTCTGATCATGGGAACCTATTTTTTAAAAAGGAGACTTTAAAAAGTAGGGTTGGAATTGTATAATAAATCAATTTCTAGTAAGCAAGCATACCGTATTTACCCGTGTATAATGCGCACCCGTGTATAATGCGCACCCTGATTTTCCGAACCTTTTTTTGAAAAAAA
>JAOEHV020157570.1:0-10775 GCA_025447995.2 Isaurus tuberculatus | reverse complement strand
TTGCAGTGGAACTTATACGTTTTCAAACTATATGTTTGCAGTGGACCTAAACGTTTTCAAACTATACGTTTGCAGTGCACCTAAACGTTTTAAAACTATACGTTTGCAGTGGAACTATACGCTTTCAAACTATTCGTTTGCAGTGGAACTATACGCTTTCAAACTATACGTTTGCAGTGGAACTTATACGTTTTCAAACTATATGTTTGCAGTGGACCTAAACGTTTTCAAACTATACGTTTGCAGTGGACCTAAACGTTTTAAAACTATACGTTTGCAGTGGAACTATACGCTTTCAAATCTGGCCCTGGTGCCTTCCAATATGGAACCTTTCTCAGAAACTGTGACACTTTGTGTATTGTAATAGAGATATCGGCTTGCTGTGTGACCTTCAATTTTACATGCATCTTCTTCAGCCAATCTACAACACTATAAGTATAGTGTGTCGCTTCTTTGCTCCAAATGCTGTACCAAAATTGCTTAGCTTCTCCTGCACCAGGTGTCGGTTCAAAGTGGTTTTTGTCTCCACTTAGCTCCAAATAAAACTTTTTTGGGGCGGTCTCAAACAGTCTGTTATGTTGGAACTGCTTGTTTCAGTTCTTATATCTTTGTATATTTGTAGCCTTGACAATAATTCTTTGTTTGAGTTCTTCGGACACATTCCTAAGACCATTTTTACATATCTTGTACTTTCGTTCTAGCTTATCTTTATGATAATCTTTTAACGATCGTCCTTGTTAAAGCGCCTCCACTCTGCTCTGATTAGGTCTCATAACTTTAATTTGGGACTCCAATCTTCGTTTCCACATGGGCTCTTTTGGTTTAACCCTTTCCAACCTCTCAACCCTAGCTCTTCGGTTACTATAACTGCTCAAGCATAAGTAAGATTATAGGTGCTAGTTATATCCTCCGTATTCATCTTTTCCTGTACTTGATTTACTCTCTTAACCTCTGCTTTTAGTTATATTCTCTTCACCTTTTGCAATGCTGGCAGTCTTTCTCTCACTCCTTCATTTACCACTTTCAAAATCCTGTTGCAAATGTCTTTCTCCTCATCTGTGAGTCGTTTTATTTCCCTAGTCTTGCTTTGGTGAGCACAGGCCCTCTCCCGATCTTGTAGGTCACTTTCACATGCAAACTGAAGTTCACTTCCTTCCACGGGCTCACTTGTCTTTATTATTATTATTATTATTATTATTATTATTATTATTATTATTATTATTATTATTTTTCGATTTTTTAGGAGACCAATTACCTATGTTGTTTGTTGTACCTTGTTCCAGCAATATGCTACCAAGTAAAACATGATTCCTTTACAAAAAATACGTTTACATCAAGCTTCTTACCCTGGATCAATTACTGTATACACATTTAGCAACCTGTTCACCACGGCTGGCCAGCTAAACTGAACAGCTGTTGGACACAGAGTTGGTAGGTAGCTTTTCTCCAGCAGTCCAGCTAGTACCGATACCCAGAAATAGCTTTGTAGGGCTATGCTGTTGTTAGTTTCTGTAGTTGAATGGTCGGAGCTTGTACACAGCTTTTCACTGACCATCATGATGTCTACATTACCGAGAGGGCCTGTGAACAACTAATAAAAACATACATTTTTAAATTAGAAATATTTTTATATTGCTTAATATGTTTAAATTTTTTATTAATTATTCGTCAAATGCACCAACCCTGCCCCTATTTCCGCACCTTTAAGACAACATTGATCATGAAACACCTCTAAAACTGTAATTTTAAAACTTTAAAAGAAGCATCTCAGTAGTCACCAATTATTTGAGAGAAAAATCACATGTTCTCTATAGTTTTAAGTTACGTCAAGTATTACTCACCTTTTCGCTTTGGGAGACAGATTTTAGAGTTTTTTCAAAAACTGTTGGAAACACTTCATCAACAACATCAGCAACCGATCGTTCTGACTTTGATTCCTAGAATTTTCAGCAAAACATCAATAAAATTATAAATGTAGGTTATAAATGCTGAGCCTCTTGACCGGTGTAACGGTCTGAGATTATCATCGCGCTGAGATCATATTTTGACTACTGCACATGCTCTAGCTTGAATAGTGTTAGGTTTAGAAGTTTTGCGATCCTCGGACTTCCATCGTTAACACTTTCAATTGTTAGGGCTATAAGTTTTTCATTCCTCGGAGTTTATGTTAGGGTTTATCCCTGTGTTAATGTTAGACTAACGAGCTAGAGCATGCGCAATAGTTATAATACAATCTCAGCAAAATGACAACCTCAGACCGCTTCTCCAGGATGGAATTGATTTTGATCTGGAAAGGTTTGCGACAAGAAGTCGGTTAAGGTGTTATGGACATGTGCTTCTCAAGGAGATGGATAAGCCTGCTAGGCAAGGTCTCAAATAAGAAGTTAGAAATAAAAATTCCAGGGGGCGACCTTAAAAGACATTGACGCGGTGCGCAGAGGAGGATGTAAGAAAAGGGGTTTAGTTAGTGATGGTGCTTTGGATCAGTTCAAATGGAAAGCAGCAATCAGGAAAACAAATGCTGGTCCAAGCATACTACAAAGATGGCATTACGTCGGTTGTTGTTGAATAATATTTCATATCCACAGTCAGGCCATTTTCACAAGTATCACCACCACCATTGTTGTTTAACAGTTTATCTATCAAATAACTAGGTTGTGCTTTACCAGGGAAGCGGCTTTCATTCATCGTGGCTAAGGATTTTCTAGCTCTAAATACTGTCTCTTCACCAATTTCAATCAACTACCACTTTATTTTTTCCATAATCTAAATATGACAAAAGGCCATTGGATGAATGAGTGAGTGAATGAATGAATTATCGAACGGCTGAGAGATTTAAGAGTTACCTTGAGTACTCTGAAATCATTCCTGGGAAGTGATCACATTAGCGTTTTTCGAGTTACCCGAGATAACTCGTTGCTATTGTAACGGTATGATTCACTTTGAATTAACGTACGTCAGTAATTTCTCGCCAGGCATTGCAAGCGGTGGAAGCGCCCGTCAAGTTAAATAATTTTGAAAAAAAAAGTGGCTGTCATCTCTTTGAATCAAAAGCATTTGGTTTTTATTTTTTATTCCAAGAAAAAAGTTTCTTCGACTTAAAACAATTTCCTCAAGAAAGCACTTAATTTCCTAAGTTACAATAACAACTGGAGTATTCCGAGGTAAATCGTTGTTCACACTGCAAGTTGAGTGATCTCGGAGTACTCCCAGATCATATTTTGCGAGTGACCTAAATGGGTCACTCCCGGATCACTCAGCCTTTCACATATGCTGTTTTAGGTAACTCGAGTGATCCAGGAGTACTCCGAGATAGCTCGAGTTTAGCTAGTGTAAACGGGGTCTTAGTTAATCAATGGTTAATTCCTAGTTACGAGCCAGCTTTTAACAGCAATGTACTGCATCTCCCACCTTCATCTTTCGCCATAACATTGTTTTATTGTAAATTTGGATAGAAATTCACAAAGAAAATTATATGTTCGGTGAGATCGGTTTCTAAAGCAATAAACTAAGACGTGATTGAACCTTTGATGAATGAAGATCTACCTTGCTCCCTGAGTAAATAACGCTGAACAGTGTTCTCGATTCTTTCAATACCATCCAAGCCCATTTTCGAATTACCGGTTTGATGCTAAAAGCAAGTCAACAAACAAGATTTACAATAGTTCAAACTTTCTTTCTGTTCTAAAGATAAAATTAGAAAATTAACCTAGAGTTAAGCTGTTTACAAGTCGAATATTATTACTAATTTACACATTTTAGTTTCACAACTTATATTTGTTTTACAAACAACTAAGTGTTAATTTGGATTTTGGTTTGTTCTTCCATTTCTTCTTTCTGAATATACTTTCGCATACTCTTATTCTTATGTTTTTACCTACACTAAGCAAATCCCACTCTATTCCAGTGCGTTGGCGAGTAGGCGACATGCAACTGTCAACTCTAGGTTGAAATGTTTAATCATCGCCATAAGAAGAATAGGAAGATGAAGTTTCGAGCGGTAGCCCTTCCTCGGAGCAACTCCAACTGGTCAAAGAGTTTGGGTGTTTTTGAGGGTATATATAACATAAGCGAATTAAAATAAAGAAGGACGGTAAGTTATAGGTGAGAAATTAAAGAACCTTTGTAAGGAATGGTAGTAATACTAACTAAAATAAACGAAAATCTTCCATTAATGTCGTAAGGAGGCAATGCGCCAACTTTAAAGACTAATTTCTGGTCTTTTCTTTTCCATGTTACATTAGAGCCATCAAGTTAGAAAGTATAGAGTATCTATAAAAGTAAAAAAGCCAAAAGGTTACCCAGGATGATAGCTAGGATACCCCGCAACTTTAATGTAACATCTAAACTCACCTGCAAAGGAGGACAAGAGCACAACCTTCCACACTGCGCAAAACAGTCACACTGTCGAGTCCTTTATCGCAAGGTAAGGCATGAGAAGACAATTCTAGCGTTTCGTCAACGGTTCCCTAAAATTATAACCAAGTTAAGGGTCGTACCAAGAAAGACAACTTTGAAACCAATATAAAACAAGGCAAGCGTGTCGTTGGTATCTTTCATGAGGAGCATTAAAACGTTTAAGAGTATCGAATGAGGAAAGGAATTCATGAAATGCAAGTATCAAACTTGTACTTCGTTGGTTAAAATTGTCAATTGGAAGTTTTGATTTGTTTTAAAATTTAAAATGTCTAGACGTTTTAATTCATTACTCACCTAAAATACCTAATAACAATTTACGACATAACTCGTAAATCTGTAATAATAATAATAATAGTTCTTATCAGGCATAATAGTATATATATATATATAATAACAATATCAATAATAATAAAAATAATAATTATATTAGTAAAAATAATATTAAAAACAATACTACTACTACTACTACTACTACTACTACTAATAATAATAATAATAAATAACCATATTTATGTCTCAAATTAGTTACCAAAGTCTAAAGTTCAAATTATTGAATGGGAAGAACGCATGGCATAAGAGCTGATTTTGTTCAGGGAGAAAAACCCGCACATTAAATTGAAGTCAACCAAATCTCAGCCAACCTGTGATGCCCAGGATTCGAACCCGGGTCATATGGTTGTGATGTCATGATCATAAGTTCTAATCACTCGACCATCCTGAATCCCTTTTATTCCTTTTAACACTGTATCGCTTAGAACTGGCAATATTTCAGTTAACGGATAATCTAAAAGCCCAAAGAAGCATTTGGATAATTGAAAGGAATTGTCCTACCCTGACTTCCCCTGAGGGGGTGAGTAAAGTTGCTTTCCACTGAGCCAGCAGTTGTAACAACATTCTCAAAGCACTGTCCAGCAGTGATGGGAACGTGTCTTGAATTTCGTTCAGGATAAAGTTCACAAAACCTAAATAGAAAAACACCAAACTTTGTATGGTTGCAATCATGGAAACGCTAAATCTTGTTCTAAAGATTCTAACTAATATTTTTTCCGCGTAAGACAGAAGAGAGGAGACTGTGTTTTTCGATAACCATATGCTAAATAGAGTTCGGAAAGCAGTATTCTTGATGGAAGCATGATGATCAACTGTTTGGTTCAAAAAGGCAAGTAAAAAAATACAGCAGCAAAACCAAAGAAATGAAAACTGATTGATGAAATATTTCAAACCTAAAACAGCTACTTCTCTCCAGTCAGAAAACTCCATCACAAGTGTCTGTAGAGATGAAAAGGCCAGCCTGTGGAAAAAAAAGAAAATCGTATGAGAACGTAAATATGTAACGATAAAATATATGCAATATTTATAACAAAATGGCAAAAAAGTTTAATTTAAACAAATCAAATCTAAAAATGTAATGAGAAAAAAAAATATGTCTTCGTTCGCTGATAAAACGAACAATTCTCCTTAATCATTTTCCAAATTTATTATTGCATAAGCGCAAGTACATGACAGTCTTGGCTTATAAATCTCGCTCCCGTTTTGCTTTGTAACTTTGAAAATCTGATGTTCATACCACAAAAAACTAATTTTATAAAAAAGTAAAAAAAAACAAGAACTTTGTCGCTTGTGATTAAACTTAGTTTACACCTACATCGTAAGTTGATTCTTAAAACACCTAGTTCATTAAATGAAATCAGGAACAAAGGCAACTCTTAAAGCGTATAAGCCCTTGTTTGATACCTCTATATGAGCCTGGCGTCATTGAGGAAAAGTTATATAGAAACGTAGTAGGGGTAATAGACCTTTGAAATAACTTCAAAATAACCAAACACACCAATATTGTTTTGGGAAACTAAGATTCAACGATAAAAGTATCTTGATCATTGTACCATTGGTCTTGATCATTTGTTACTTGTTTTAATCGGGAATAGAAGTTTTGCGCTGGTCACGTGACACCATAGCAACGGTAACTAAGCCGCCATGTTGCATGGCATGTGACAAATCAATTCGAAGCCAAGGGGGGATTTTGTTGTGTCGTAGAATGTTCCAATCGCTCAGAAAGGGAAGTCCATCTATCATATTTCTAAGTTCCAGCAGTCATAAAGCAAAGCAAATTAGCAGAGGAAATAAGCCAAAAAAGACGCGGTCAATGGCTCGCTAACATTTGTAGAGATGCAGTCACAAATGGCGAAACCCGATCAGTTTTTGGCTTAATCAAATAGAAAAATGACCCGGTTTGTATGGGAACACACTGTAACACTGAAATAAAAAGTCGACAATTCCTGAAGTGACGTTACGGCCTGTTCTGGACCCAGACTTAGCAACTCCCGGTCATCTTCGTTGGGCGTGGGCGGCGCGGGAACTTTAGAGCTCGATTTTGTGGCGAAAATGTGACGTAATCGAAATTTTTTTTTTTTTGGAATACTTGTCTGCGCATTCTAGAGATATCAAAATCGAAAAAAAAATTCGCCATATAGACACTTTAAAGAATTTTGCCATGTGACAGCTTTAAACAAAGTTTTTAACATTTTTGAGGATACTGGGAAAAAACTGTGTCAACTAAGGGTTTTCAGCTAACCAACACCAAAGCTGTCAGACACCATTCAACGCACAGTTTACTGCAGACTTAAAAGGTTAGTCATGTCGGTAATGAGGCTTAAAACAACGCCCAGGTATAATGACTTACCCTCTCAACTCTTCATCCATGTGGACAGTTAATCTGGAAAGGAGATCAACTAACTCTGATTTTGTCATTCCCTCTGGAATACACCTGGCAATAAATATAATTAATTAGACACGAAAACAGGGATTTGTGGCCAAGGTCAATCAAAATAGTGTAAGCATCTGAAATCTAAAAAGAACAAAATATAGCCTTAGCGCCCATGTAAGTGGCTGCAATACTAGATAATAACATGCATGGGCTGTATATACTTCCGATTTTCATTTCTGAGCCTTGTCAATAAGGTCTAATAAGGCAGGCCGAAAAAGCCCTCTACGGCTGTTAGTATTCAGCTAAGTTAAATCCTTTTTTGGGCCTAGTGGCCCATGAGGCCGGCGCTTATCTCCAGTTTCCGGAGTGTCAAGCAAATGAGAGTGTTTGACTTCCCCTGGACGGGACTCTAATCCATCGCAGGTTAGCTCCCAACCGAAGCTGGTACTCATTTACCGACCTCGTAAGGATGGAAAGCTGAGTGAGCACTGGCGGAAAAGAAGGTCACACAAATGTTCAAATTTCGGTAGAGCCGAGGAATCGACCTCGGGACATTGTGGTTGGAAGTCATAGATCTTACCAACTGCGTCAACAACGCCACCTTAGTGTCATTAATCGCCATTAACCATGGTAGATATAAGTGGTGATACCCGCTACCGACGTGGTCTCCTATTGCCAATATGACTAACTGAAAGTCCTAGATATAGCACGCACGTACTAATTTTTAATATACAGTAGTTCTAACTAAATGAGCATACCTTGGGATTGCAGCTATGCAAGTCCTAAATAACTCAATCTTTGGTTTTCGTTCACCTCTAAAAGTTTATGAAAGCAAACATCACAACTGTAAAATTTCCATACTTTAAAGCTTTCGAAGTAAACTTTAAATCTTTTAGGGAGCTGTAATTAATTCCATCCGGTGGGGGGAGGGGGGAGGGGAGGGGGTACGGAATGAAAATCTAAATAATTTTAAAAAATGTCATGACCTTGCAAAACAATGCATTTAGGTTTCACGGCCCAACCAGAATTGTAATTTTGGTTTGGTCGCCTATTTTATGTAATAAGAATAATTGATATATCAACAACTTGTCCTAGAAAAACATTTAACCAAGCCATTAATTCTAAGAGTCCTGGCATGCACGAAGCTTCCAATATCATCTCGATTTTCACCATCATTAACATTTATTCCATACTTGTCACTCCATCATTGAATCCCCGGACTGTTCACCTTCCTCTTCACTAGAACCTTCACTTTCTTCATCATCTGTTATCAACTTAGGAGAAGGAAAGGTTCGATGTATAAAAACTTAAGATTTCATCACCAAACCCTTAAAACACTAATTGAGCAAATGTCGCGATCTGACGGCTCCATTGCCTTTAATCCGTCTCGACCGCCAGTGTCAACCACAGTCAACAGTATGAATATATAAAAAACGACTTTAATTCTTGAAATGCTTTGAATCTTGCGGTGAAAACTATAAAACATTCAAATAGACAACGAAAGATAAGCTGAATTACAATTTAAATATAAAAAAATCAGAACCGACAAAATCATAGTTCATACTCACATCTGGTGTACTTAACTGTTCGACTAGATCAAGGAAAAATAACAACCAAGAAAAACAAATGACAACGTTCTTAAATTACTCCTAAGTGCTCTTAACAAACTCTCCAGTTAACTGACTTTCCCGCTTTTTTTTCGAATTTTAACTAGGTAACCTGACCAGGCCAGGTTACAAACCCCAATTAGTCCCAGTCCTAGGTTGGTTTCTATTTGGCGCTCAAAAATGGCACTGAGTTCACGACAGCAAAAATTATTTGAATACAGCAGAAAGCCTGTCATATCAGAGATAATCTCAAAAACTAGCTGAAAGACACAGAAAGCAAAAAAACAAAACAGAGTATTAAAAACAAAAAAAAACACTGATGAGAAGCAAAAAAAAAATAACAAATCTTAAAGCAAACTTTAAAAAAAGGTTTAATAGCCTATCAGTAGTTTTCAAAAAGTTTTCACAGCCTCACAAAAACTTCAATAAGTCTCATGGCCTAGCACTTTTCCTTCCTGCTCCCCTCAGGTGGAATTAGTGACAGCTCCCCTAGATTGCTACAACTGAAAAGTTTTCCAAATACCAGTTTAGTTTCAGCAGACCCATTTCGGTTCAAAGATAAGTGTTCAAGTTGTCTAATAGCTAGAGTACAAATGCTTAAATCTGCTTCTCAAACTCTCCGTTTATTCCTTAGTTTTAGTTTCGATTTAGAAGATATTTCAAACACGAGAGACAGTGTTTCACCACATTTTCAAACACTTCGAATTTCGTCAAAAATACTCCGTGTCGTATCTTCAACTCTCTTCTCAGTGTTTGGAAATGTGATGAAACACTGTCTCTCGTGTTTGATATATTACGTAAAAATGACCAAGCCGATCCTTAACCAATACACTGTGTCTCTAAAAGCCAAGAATGAAACAGTAAAGACGACGACTACATGTAGAACTACCAGTAACACGCCGGTTACAAAAAGTACTAGATGAACTTTGTTTTTCCAATTTCCTGGGACACGTTGGGTTTTCTTGCCAACTTATTCTACAATCACAAAATATAAATAACAGGATTATCAATCCAGAAAGACTTACGTGATCATTTCATCAGGTTCCTTGTGAGAGATGTGTGGGTTTGTCATCACCATACACTTGCCAACTTGTCCATCTAGACCTCGAAGGATGCTGTCCAAAGCTTTTCTTATACTACAAACCGAAACGTAATAAAAAAAACCTGATACAAACTTTTAAACTGATTCACTAAACGGGTTGAAATATTTTCTGGATTACAAAGGTTTGTACGTACAATGTTTAAAACTAGAAATCATTGAAGTAATATAGAAAGACTCTCATTATCAAAACCATCATCATTATTATCGTCATTCATCATCACCGTCATTATTACCACCACCATCTTTATCGTCATTAAGACCATCATAATCAAGACCATCCTCATCACCACCAACACCATCATTATCATTATCATCCTCACCACCATCATCATCATCATCATCATCATCATCATCATCATCAACAACACCATCATCATCATCATCATCATCATCATCATCATCAACCCCATCTTTATACCATAATTATCATCGTCATGCACTATTAAGATCATCATTACCAACGGCATCTATGGGAAGTTGTTAGCAGAGTTGTAGCAGCAGAAAGCTGGTAGGAGCAGTTATGGCAGTAGTAGCAGTGAATGTGGTGTCTGCAGAAGTACAAAAATATTTTCTATACAAACCTGTGGTAGTAATTTGCCAGTCCAATACTACTTGCGGCACTGTCGGTGAGCGTTTTGGCAATGAAAGTCTTCTTTACCCGGAGTGTGTTGCCTGATGGCAATGTACTGGTGGTACTAGGCATAGGGGGTGACTCCCCACCCTAGTGGAGTTGGATTGGATCATTTAATATTTAAAGTGCTACTAACACTAAAAATTTTTTTTGGCTCAAATCATTTAACATCTGATTTTAAGTACTTCTGCGAAAAATTTTTTTAATTTGCTCAAATAGTTTTTTTTTCTATAGCGGCTCAAACTAGCAAAATTTGAAGCCATCGTGGTTAACGACCGCGTTGTCGGGGGACTGGGTTTTGACGTCATTCCC
>JAOEHV020157569.1:0-28094 GCA_025447995.2 Isaurus tuberculatus | reverse complement strand
TATTCAAACTAAATTTTTAAATATTCAAACTAAATTTTCAAATATTCAAACTAATCTAAACTCAATATTCAATATTCCGTTTCCATCCCCGAGAAAGTTATGGTGTTCTTAAAAAATCTGGGTAGCAAAGCCGATAATTAGTCATACATTCTTTGTAAAATCTCCATTATATCGCAGAAACTAGCTCAGATTTTCAGGGGAACTTTGTTTTGTATAGCATTTTTAAGATACAGAGCTTTTTGAACCCTATTAAAAACGCTGGCATGTATGCTCATAAGGCAAAAGTGGTAACACAGAATCGCCAATTAACTCGAAGTCCACGAGGCCCAAAGGTCCAATTGTTTCATTATCACTAGACTAGTCAGACAAAATGCTATTAATATTGTAAGTGCATATGAATTTTTTTTTTGCATAAATTGCTTGTATATGTTCTTATTATCAACAAGATTATATTACTCTAGAAGCAATGATGTTTCGGCCCTCTACAGCTGCGCATAGTGTTCGTCTTGCTGTGTTGTGTATGAACATCAAGATATGCAGGAAATTAAATAACATATGAAATATTAAATAGTAATAATTATCTCAATGCTAAATGACAATGGTAAAAAAAATTTATTTCTTAACATAGTTTTAAATCAACATAATACATAGGGTATAAATGAATAAAGTGAGAACTCAACAGTAAATAAACACAACAACTTGCAATGGAAATGAAATATAAAATAAGAGCTTTCATTTTATGGCGATGCTCATGTTATCTTTCTCTGATGTAGAGAAAGTAATAACATACAAGAACCGAACGGAAAGAGTATGAAGTTTCAAACGAAATAACATTCACTTCCACAATGATGCCCCAGAACGACGGCAGAACTGCGAAGCAAAGTCGCCTCGTGGACCTAATTTATTGGTAACCCTGGTAACCCAGAGTGCTTTCTCACTTCGTTATTGGCTAATGCCAAATTGAATTGAATCTGATTCGCTGATCGATAGATGATTGACAGGAAAAGACGTTTTGCAAACTGATTTTAGTACCGTTTCGGCCTAAGGGCCGAAACAAAAATATCTGATTTTAATCCAGCGAAAACTCTTTTATGTGTTATTTTCAACGGCATGAAAGTTCAAAATCTGTGCTTTGTTGTGCCTCAATTTTCGCTCGGCCAAAAGCTCCGAGTTCACCGGAGATGACGTAGCCAGTGGTTCCAAACGTTTAACTCTTATGAGATACAAGAAGAAAAAGACGGGAGGTGAGAATTATTTCTCAGCCAGAAGCCAACATTCTTTTATCGGAATAATCGCAAGGTCCAAGGAAGTGAAGTAAGAAACAAAACAACACCACTTTTGTTATCAGAGCCCAGTCTTCGGAGACGTCATTTTTTTGCAAATTTGAGGGGTAAAAAAACAGATTTTCAACCTCTCTATCTAATTTTCATTACGCATTTCTGAATCAGGATGTTTTAAACTACTCGGGAACATTAAAAACAGAGCCAATAAGAATGCAGGTTTTGCAGTAGGCTACATGATACTAACTTCCTTAAACATATTCTTAGCTTACAGAAATGAATAAACAAAAACGCAAAGTCATGATGACTGACATCCTTAAATATCTGAACATCCGTGTGTCACAAAACCAACATATGCTTGACCCGGTTTGTTCACGTATATTTTAAATAACTTAATCCGACACTTAAACAAGTTACTCAATCAGCCACCCCCCACCCAAAAAAAAAAAAATTGAAAATACATGTATGAGTCACATTCATCTCAATATTAAAGCATATCCGCAGCCAAAAAAGAGAGAACTGTTATTTTTACACGGCAGAAAATCATTAAGTGATTTTTTTCCGAACAAGGGTCAGTGCAATACGCCTAATTGTTTCCGGATGGTATTTATTGGTACAAAAACCGCTATGAAAAATGTATATCCTATACTCGTATTCATGTAAAAGAACAAGTTAAGAAATTTGAGGCAGAAACTCTCAAAATATTAAAAACTAGTTATCCCCGTTACAAAAAGTCCACGTATATTGTAGGCATCTGTTGAATAGTTTTTTTATAAGAATATCGAAGTGTGTCGGCCAGCAAGACACGTGATTTAATCAATACTAGATTGAAATAATAGATCAATGCCGTCATTGAAGTAGGAAGCCAACGTTTCGACGTTAGCCTTTCGTCAGAGCAACTGATGGCGATGATTTATCATTTCAACCTAGTATTGATTAAATCACGTATATTGTAAGCATATTTAGCAGCTGCAAACGAACATCTAACAATTTCATCTTTAAAACCTGCTAGCAAGGTATCATTTCCAATAAGGCCACAAAAATCTCGTTAACAGGCTTCCGTTAAAGGACCAGCAAGTTTCGGCCGAGAATCGTTTGTTCCTAGTAATTTTCTGACGACTTCAACCCAAAATATTTCTTAAGTTGGTTTATATTATGTGAACAAGTCAATAAAAAAAATTTTACTACAACGAATGTCAAAATTTTTCATTTTTTAAAGTAAAGGAAATTTTTTGTTAGGAGAGCTTCGAGTTTCGCCTGTGTGTGTTGATCCAACGAAACACTGGAACTTATCTGACCAAAACTTAAAATTTTGGTTCGAGTTTCGCCTGTGTATTTTGATCCAAGTTCCAACGAAATACCGGAATATTTATCTGACCAAAATTTAAAATTTCAGTTTCTTGGCAAATCTAATCCAGAGTGGTTTTCTTTAGGTCCAATTAGCAAAGGTTTAAAGTGCTACTAACACTAAAAAATTTTTTTGGCTCAAATCATTTAACATATAATTTTAAATACTTCTGCGAATTTTTTTTTATTTGGTCAAATAGTTTTTTTTCTACAGTGGCTCAAACTTGCAAAATGTGAAGCCATTGTGGTTAACGACCGCGTTGTCGGGGGACTGGGTTTTGACGTCTTCCCGGACTTTCTACTATTGCTCGACGTGTTATTTTCTAAACACAAATAGGAAAAATGTAATGTACTTCTGAATCAAAAATCTTTGACTCACTCGTGTCCATCTTGCTGTGTTTTGAGCGTTTTTTGATCCAAATTAAGGATTTGACGGTCAGGGAATGACGTCAGAACCCAGTCCCCCTAAAACGCGGTCGTTAACCATCAAATAGCCAGTTTCAAATGCTTATAAAAATCGAGAATACGTCCGATTTTGAAATTCTTTTTTAAACCTTATTTTCCACTTTCATTAGATAAAAGAAAATTTGGTGTATTACTTTTTAAAAGGGTTTTAGAGCGAATAAAAGAGTGCGGTCCCACACCAAATAGTTGATCAGTTAATCCGTACAAGATCCTCGAAACGTCATGAATGGTTCAGGCCAGTGTTTAACGGACTTAAAAGACCGAGAATAAAATACATGATTAGGGCAATTTGATTAAAACACGCCTCCACCCCTATGAAACTTCCCGTCTCCCAGTCCCCATTAAGCACTTAATCATGCACCAGTCACAAAGCAAGTAAATACAGCTTTTAAAACTTTATTGTCTTTTACACAAACAGGTATCCAGAGGATATAACAGATACAAATGTACAACTAACTTTCATGCTCTTTTTTCCGAAATTTGATTGCTCGTTTATCTAACTGACCAAGAGCATAAATATCGTCTGGTTGATAAGAACGAAAGGGCATTGACTCCATTTTTGGCACGTCTATCGCGCTAATATAAATGATCGCAACTTTTTACAGTTTACAATGGGAATTTCGTAAAGTAGCACGGAAACCTTTTTCATAACTTACCAGATACTTAGTGTTGCACTCAACAACAAGGAACAAAATTAACGCACGATGGTTAATCAGTGGCGGCAGCAGAAAATATCTGATGAGGGGAGGGAGGCAGAATTTCGATACTGGTCCATTCAACGTCAAAGAATTTCTTTGTCTTCGAGAGAGTACATTTCTTTAAAACAAAACCAATTCAAAATAATGCAGTTTTAACGCAAGGTCTTCCTTAATTTGTTTTTCCTTACGATTTTGTGAATACCTCAATGATTCTTTCACAAATACTCTATTGCAAAGTAATTCTTGGGAGGGAGGGAGTGGGGATGGTGGCCATCCACTCTGTTTTCCCCACCCCTTCCACCGCCGCCACTGTTAATAATTAAAACCAATAGTAAACCTGTTAAGTTCTTTTCGTAGTTTACTTGTGTTTTAACAAAGTAAGTCAACTAGCTTTTTCTATAAAATTTACATAATTTAGGTTTTACTTCTTCTAGAAGACTATATCTTTACTAAGAAATAATATTTACACGTTTGCCATTTTTACAATATGTACAATTTTCCAGTCAATCACTACTGTGTATAAAAAAGGCAGATCTACTGCAAAAAATGAAGCATAATATCAATATGTTGTATTCAAAGTTAATTTGTTTATGTTCTCTGCGAGGGGGAGCTAAGTTAAACTGACTTCACATTCTGCCTTTTTTTGACACAGCCAGACTCTTAGATGCTATTGGCATACAATTATAGTTCACGGGAGTTAATTACACGGATTAACAATATGTTGTTGTAGAAATCTGAATAAACCATCCACATAACTTAGCTTGTAATCCACCTTGCCTACAAACAACAGCAGTAGGTACCAGGGATGATTACAAGTAAAGCTTTGCTGTAGTTCATCAAACTCATCTGCCATCACCGAAACGCACACTATACCAGGAGTGTCATCAGAAGAGAAATTCATTGCATGTTTCATATATATCATTTGGACAGAATGCAAGAAATATATACCTCAATGTTTTCTAACAGTTTCAAGAGCTTTTGTGCAGCTGAAAATGGAACTGGTTTTTAAGCTGTACTTCAAAATCTACAAACCAACTCCATAATTCCAAACTAAGCAAAATGCAAACGCTTCATTTATAATTTTCTGATGGCACCCCATACACTGGTAGATGTGCAAGCTTTACTAAAGTTATAGAAATTTTTGGCATAAAACTACTGAAAAAGTTTACAAGTATCTATCAGGATGAATGTTTAACTTAAACTATCAAACTTAAAGAGTTCTGACTTAAACTACACTGTTTTACCTTCTAATTAACACTACCTTACTACTAAAAAAACGTTATAGCTGACAGCTAAAAGTCTACCTGTGAAGTGAAACATTACGGCTAAAGCAACGCAGCATGCACTCATTCCTAACAACTTCTGCAAAAGAAAACAAGTGTACTTCAACCCTTTCATCCCCAAGGTCTACTGACATAATAATGTCAATATTAAGTTTTACGTGGTATATTCCTTTTTTTATAAAAAGAATAAAATTGCAGAGTGGGTTTCCCAAAGAAAAATTAATTAAAATAGACTGAATAGGGATAAAAGAGTTAAAGATTGAACAAGCCCTGACGGCATTTACTGCTTATACTTAGCAAGTTCATCTACAGCTGAAATAATTATAGCTATCTTTCTACTTATGAAACTAATCATCTGAAAATAAATATAATAAATTAGTTCCATTTTCAAATAAATATTTGTTGATCTACGATTTAGGAAGTAACCCAGATAAATATTGCTTGAACTTTGTCCGGCACTCAATTGCTGTACCAGAGTTCCTGGATGACCGAAAAGCTTCCAATAAAACCGTGTCTTGTCTCTGAATGAAGCCTATCAAAGTCTGCAAAAATCAAAAGATTTTACAAATTATTGACAAGATATTGTAAACTAACCATGCATTTCAATCACATATATCAAACTCCCCCTAAAAGGATTCTAAAAACAATTTGTGTTTTACTTACAAATGTTCAACAAAAACAACAAAATCATATTCAGTTACATACCAAGATATTTTCATTTGTCAATTCTCCATCTTGATAAAGATTTTTGGCTTCTGAACACAAGTCATTCCAATCTTAAAAGTATAAAAAAAATATTAAAAAAAAAACGATTCAAGCAATAAAAACAGGAGGAAGGCAGATTTAAAAACACATCTAATTGTTAAAAAACTACTAACATTTAGATCCATTAAAAACTGGTATAATATTAATGTTTCAACCAAAAATATAAAACTCAAGTGAGCTTTACACTGTACTTTAAGTTTTGTACCAATGTCATTATCAGTGAAGTGAACTTGTCTAAAGTACACTAGATAAGAAACAATAAAGCATGTTCAAACAGTGTGATATCAAACTTTTGCCATTTGTAAAATTTTAAAATTTCAAGTCGAAGTTTATACAAATTCTATATATTTTACTGATAGATGAACAGATTTCTTGCAGATTTTTAATTACTTTTCAAGGACCTTGACTTTCAAATTCAAGTCCCATTTGCACCACATGAGACCTACAGCATAAAAAAATTAAAAACTTCTTTATTGCTACTATAAGCAGTTCAATAGCGAGAAAAAGCCAAACATATACCCGAAGTTTTTGAGAAAACCTTTTTTCATTTCTGTTTTACTCTTCCAGTTTTTAATCCTACTTTTAAATATTGAATGCTCTCTAAATCATACTTGCAACGTATTTTTTATAGAATTTAGCAATCACATACCTTCACTGCTACAATGTGTTGACAGAGTAGACACGGTCGAGGAAGCTGTTGTAACTAACGAGGCATCACTCACACTTCCAGTCACAGATCCATTCTGAACTGCATTTAATGTTTTCACTCCCCCCAGTAAATTTGTCCAAAATCCCCCCGTTCCATTACTCTCCTGTCCAGTTGTTTTCAAAGGTAAATTCATACTGCCCAGATTTCTAACCTTTGGTTTGTATGTGAACTCAATGGCATCACTATACTTAGGATCTCTATCTGAACCTGTAACAACCTCAACATTCACAGTGACTGGAGCAACTATGTCTTGGTCACAATATTGGGGCACATGCAACACTGCGGCACCCTTAAATGGAAAAAGTATTATTAGCACACGATAAGGTGATTAAATCTTTGCCCTTTTTAGATATAATTATTGTGATTAGACATGTTTCAGTCGTTAGGCAATTTCCCAACAATGTACACCAAAATTATTTAAAATGGGTGTCGAAAGCGACTGAAATTGCAATTTCCATCATATCTGGAAGTTATAATTATGACAGGTTAAAAGCATTTACACTACTTAGATTGCCAAGTTGAGCTTTAGCTGAAGTGATAAAAGTACAGTCCAGCATACTGTACAGCTATTACAGAAACCATGAATTCCTAATTTTTGTGAAGTTGAAACTTGAAAAGAATATTAAATACATTTGTGGCACAACTTTTCATGGGATGAAATGTTTACCATATATTTAAAAGTGACAGATTTTAGCCTACTGAAACAGTGAACAAGGTTTAAATGTTTCTTCATCACATTGATGTAGATAAACCCAATTTAAAACATTTGTACCTTGCTTCAAAACAAATATCAACTAATTTTTCTTTAATGCATGTATTAGAGCTGAAACATCAGACAAAGTCAGAAGAGAACATACCTGATGTGACTTGCTTTTGTCAACTTCTGCAAATTTTTCCCAGGTTTCACCTGCAAGAAACAAAGCTAATCCTTAAATTTCAGAATTAACAAGTACAAAATCAATCTTACAAAATATCCCCAACCCTATGCCTAAAAAAATGACTTCACTGCTCTTTCTGAACATCAACAGCAATGCTCTGTAAAAAAATGTTTTTGTGATGTACTTAAACATCTTGAAAATTCAAATCATCTATTTGCACCTTGCTGTGATTGTTCAGTCAAGCAAATGAAACACTTGGAACTACAACCGAGGGCTGGCAGTGATGCATTTTTGGCTATTTGTTATTATCTATGCTTGAAACTACACCTGAACTTATAACAAAGCCCTCACTTAACAACTCCTTTTGGTACGTTAAACAGTGCATGGATCATCCAGCCTAACTTAAGGATGATTGCACAACAACAAACTATGACCAACACCACAGTTTGTCATTAACTTTACACCCCAGCCAACTTTTTGTCACAGGTTGTTTACACAAAACAAATTTTAGAGATTCTTTGATGTATTAAATGTGGCTTTTATAAGGGCATCAAAACAACCTGTAATATCTCTGGATTTCTAATTATATTACAGCTGTGAGAAAAAAATATAAATCATTGAACTAATGAACATTATTCAAATTTCATTTCTACAACCAATTTGTTAGCTTTTTTCAAATCAAATCAAGCAACACACTGTGGAAAATATCAAATAAAGAAGTTCTTTAAAGTAGGGCTTTGTTTGTAGTCAGCACTAACTGAACAATGAATATGACCTAGTGTCTACAAGGACAAACAAAAAGAAAAGAGAAACAGACTGAGTGTACTTTAGACAGAAGAACACAAAAACTCCAAACAGACAAACCTGAAACACTTACAGAACTGAAATTTCATCAGTTAAGATCACACTTTCCTTGTGTGAAAATGTGAAATACAATAGTTCTTAAAAGTTTTTGTTACACATTTTGTAATGATTTGATGTAAAGTGTATGGTCCAAACTGTAAGTGTAACAATAAAATAAAAGAAAAGTGTGATCAAACTAATGCAGGATTTAGAAAGAAGTTACAGAAACTAAAACAAAATTTAATGTACTTATACAATATGGTTTTGGGTTATGTTAACAATAGCTTCCTTTTGAAAACAAAAGTTTACTACCCATGTGGCAACTAAATTACTGGAGTCAACCCTGATAGTTTAGAACCTAATTTTTCTAGTTTTTGAATAGCAAAACCAAAAATCCCCCAGCTTAATATCTCAACCTCAAACGTTATGCTAGGAGCATCTGGGTAAAACTACAAGTGAAACTATAAAAAATCAAAACAGGAAGTACACATTTTGGACAGTTAACAAAAGAATGAAGATTGGTTCCAAAAC
The DNA here is from genome assembly GCA_025447995.2 of Isaurus tuberculatus. Classification (NCBI taxonomy): domain Eukaryota; kingdom Metazoa; phylum Cnidaria; class Anthozoa; order Zoantharia; family Zoanthidae; genus Isaurus; species Isaurus tuberculatus. The sequence continues at coordinate 19,295 of JAOEHV020157569.1, read as the reverse complement.
TCTTCAAATAAAATTATGCTTTTAGGAAAACTCACTGACCAGCCTCGGTTTGGTTGAATTAATCCCCCTCTCACTCCCAACACAAATGTAACAAACTGCCTAACTTAAAACCAAAAAACACAGGCAAACCATTCAAATATAGGCAAAAGGAACTGTTTAATTTTGACATTTTGAGTCAGTAAATCACTTTTTTTGTAACAAAAACTAATATTTTGTGTATACCAATCCAATGCAAACAAATTTAATGCTCCTCTTAGGACTCCCTGTTGCCAAATTGGTTTGGTTCACCTGGGTTAAGCTTATGAATATTTTGGTCAAGTTCAAATGAATGCCAAGTAGAGTTTCAAAACTTTAAACTGTGTAAAAAATTGGAGTTTAAAAAAACCAAAAGATTCATATCAGGAAAGGGTAATCTGTTTAAGCTGCAAGCACTCCTGGAGAGACAACCTACAAATCAACTCAAGTGCAGTTTGTGCTTACAACTTAAATCAAATACACAAATACTAATTATTAATGTACTCTAGGGAAATGCGGATTTCTTTGAAATAATTTTTTTTTCAATCTTCAAACTCACTTTTCAAACAAAAAAAGACAAATCCAAACACAAAACACTAGATAATATTATCAACTTTTTAACTTTTGTTTCAAGTTTAGTAAAGCAATTTTTGAGTGCAGAAAGCTACTGACAGAAAAAAACTTGATAATTCATTCAAGAATCACTTCCCAAGAGAACATGTACAGTTACACATTTATGTAGAGGTGAAAATTTAAAATGACATAAAGTTGTCTCACTGTTCACCCGTGCCAAGTCAAAAAATTCATGCGCAATATTTGCCTTCCACTGTAATGAAGTGTTGATTAATTATCTCCTTTCCATTTGCTCACACATTGATTAATAAAATTAGCTGTCAACAAAACATTATCCCAGTATCTCACTCAACTAACTCACAGTGCACTCAACATAAAAAATGAAAATATAATTAAATGAACAAAAAAAAGAAAGTAAAAACACACACACAAAAATTTTTTATCCTGCTACCATATTATAAATATATAATGAAAAGTTAATCAAATGTTTGAAAAAGAAGATAATTTTACAAGCTTACTGGCTTGTCTTAGACTGTCCCTTAAATTATTTGAAAGAAATGGCAGCATGCTAAACAAATAAATAAACATAAAACCACTAAAACCCACAATTCTCAAAAGAGAATTCACAAAGAATTTGACCTCAGGAATCACACTTGGTTAAAAACCAAATCAAAACAAATGATAATTTTTATATAATTTTACACAACCTCGTTTGTTATTTAGAGCAATATACTGGGATAACTTTCTGACACAAAAATTTCTTAATTTGAGACACTCTTTAACAACTGTATCAGAAGTAAAATTCTGCTTCGGATGACTAAAGGGACAAAGATAAGTGCTTAACGTAACACAGACAACACAACAACAACCAATTGTCTAAGCAAAGAAGTTTGAAAGTTATATTTTGACCCTAGTCTCAACTTTTTTTTTTGCTGAAATGTAAAGATTAACATTTTGTAATTTTTCTTCTCTTTTTACAATGAAGGGTGAGAAAAATACTGTCTAGATTCATTTTTTCCAGGTGTGCCAATTTTATGTCAGTATTTCAGTCAGAAGTACAAATGTCTACTTCTGCTCCCCTTAAAAACTTTTGACTTTGACAACAAAATTTGTTGTCAATTTTTTTCATAGATTTTGGGATTTAAAAATTATGCAAATCAAGTACAGTAAAAAATTTAATTTGCAAAATGAATGTCATATACACAAAACTTAATCTTAAAGTGAGATCACTGTTAATCCCGTTAAACAGGCAAGGCTCAATAAATTTCAATTTTTTTCAATTATTCTAAAGAAACTGGGAAATAACACATCCTGAATATTGTTCAGATATTTGGTTAACTTAGCTTCTCTAGTTCTGTGCATTAGCTACTAAAATGGTTGGATCTGAATGAAGTTTAACTAACAGGAAAGGAAGCAGACTTGATGAACGTAGAACAACTATTTCCACCAAGCAAAGCGGTCTCAAAAGTTGAACTGTCATTGAGTAGTAATTAAGTGAAACGGAGACCTTGCTATAAAGGAAATAGCTCCACTCTGTTCATTTTGACCAATGTGTGAGCAATGGCCTTTGTGAGTCACCTCTGTAAGCGCAACTACAAGAAGGAATTAAACACTTCAAAACCGCCCCTCACCCAATCACTTAAGTGAAGAACAAATCGACACACAATTGTACAAATTAATCCCAGAGAAGCAGTTACTTTTCAATATGAAAAAACGTTTTCTTTTTTTGAATGGCAAACCATTTTCAACAAACTTTGCTGCTCACCAATTTCTATAATCAATCTTCTTGATAAGTTTTTTCAACTTCAATTTCATCATAATTTCTGTTGTTTTTGGAGATGCTAAGAAAATAAAAATCTTAGTGTAAGCTGCTTCTACTCTGCGATTTATTTGTGTTCACCAACTCCACACAACTTCATATAACCTGCATGCCTCTAGCTCTCAACCATTACTCAGGTGGTTCAAAAAATTTTTACTTATAAACAGCTGACAAGAACTGATGAAGAAACTGTGAAGCTGTAGAAACTCTGATTGTTTCCTATTTGCCATATTTTCCAATTTACAGTTCTGAAACAGGAATTATTTAGTTAAAAAGAAACAGTTAAACACATTACTATAACTTAATTTCCACATTTACAGAGTTTTTACCCACTTCCTTTTTAAATAACACAAACAAAATCACAATGAACCACACTGAGTAACTCAATTCACAAAACAAGAAAAATATATAATAAAAACAGCATCAATCAAACTTATTTACTAACTTATATTTCTATAAAATGTTTTTAGTGTTTTTTTGTTTGTTATTCTTTTCTGGCACAAAGTGCCTCAAAATTAAGTTCAGCCAAATAACAAATTTATAAGAGGCATGCAAGTGAACCACAAACACAAAAACAAGATATCAAAACAAACTACAAAAACCATCAGCAAAAGTACTGTGATCTAAAAGGAAAATAAAGCACACACACAAGTCCCTGGCTTTTCTCCTTACAATATAAATTTGTAAGTCATAGTAAAGTGAAAAATTTTTGATTAAAATATAAAAGGTAAAATCCAATTTTCAATTGAAATAAGAATAAGCCCTCCCAAAAAGCCATGTTTTGAGCAAAATAAACCACAACAGACAAAAACTTTAAATTGTTTTGACTTTCCGTGTGAGTGCTTTATCTTATGAATACAAACCAGAATAAGGCCATGCAAAGTACTGAGCAGAATGAAGTGACAAGGAGAATACTTAACTTTTGAATATTAAAAGGAAACAATGTTTCAAAGGTTGTTTTGAATGATATACACTGTCTGGTAAAATACTCTTAAGTTATGAAATACCAAAACAATTAGTGTAACAAAATTTTCACAACTGTTTATGTTTCTTCTCTTTCTCACTTCTCTGTCAATACTGCAATTACAACAAAGTTTTCAAATAGAACAGAGCTCTTACCAGAAGGCAGTAGTCCAGAGAACCTCACACGAAAACCTGAAAAAACAGGAAAAAGGGAATATTCAAGATTTTTTGTCTTTAAAAAATCTTAAAAAAATATCATTCTTATGTAAATTAGAAAATAAATATTTCTCACCTGTTTGAAACTTTTTCCCAATGAGCCCCAACTCATCACCACCTTCAACTGAACCCTCACTCAAGCTAGCCCACCAGACTTCAGGAAAACCTGCTGGTCCAGCTGAAAACAAAGAGAAGATATTTATGAGACGTTTTATAATTTCTGATTATAAGGATCTTTCAAGGCAAAACAACCGAGAAACAAAAAATAATGCACTGCAGGAAACCATATATATGATCTAAATATATACACCACCTGCTCCCAGATAGGAACTCATGTGAACATAATTCTTTTTCATCTTTTTGATATTTTTCTGAATTACAGTACAACATGCCTGATAGTTTCATACATTACCTTCCTGTAAAGATTTGCAAGTGACTTGACTTAAGTTATCAATTGTTAGCCATCTATAGCTCCAAGGTATTTATTTTGAGTATTTATTTCTAAATATGGCATTTGCCCCAAATGAAAACATTAACAATATCACCTGTTGTCTTGCATGTACACAGTATTGTTTTTTTAACTACCTTAAGGACAGTCTGCAGTTTCTCAGAATATTTTGTACCTATATTCCTACCATTTAATTTTTCAGAAATGTTGTAATTTTTAGTAATCCCTGTTCAGAAAGCAAACTTGTAAAAAATAAAAAATAGAATTGCCTTACATGTGCTACACTTGAAAACTCTTGAAAGGCAAGTTAGCTTTTTTAGTGGTTGACTGTCTTTCACTGGCAACTCTGCTTCAAACATAAGACATGCCTCTTTTCTCTCTTTTTTCCATGTTGTTGGATCAATTCCCCTTCTTTTTAGTTCTCTGTCTCCTTCCCAGTTTCTAAGTCTTCTTATACTCAATGAATCAAGGCTGCAAATTCAATATAATCACATACATAATTACTATAGTTAAATTGACTAATATGCTGCTTTTAGAATACTTCATAATAAAAACAGTATTCCGACTTTTCCCGATTATAGTCTCAGTTAAACCTAATATTTCTTGCCCCAGGTAATTTGATATGAAACTATGACTTAAAACTTAAGGATAAAAGTTAAATATTATCAGTCTAAAGGTTGCATAAAATTGTTTAGAACTGATAACTGATGTTTGTTTGAAGTGTTAGCCCTTAGTCAGAGTAACTATTTCTCTGACAAAGCGCTCACATCCAAAACATCAGATCCTTTCATTACTTATGATGATGATCAAACATTTCAACCAAGAAATGCCCTCCTTCTTTATAGTTTTATTAAAAACATTCAAGGAGACTTACATGGCAGTCATATCTGTATCAGGGGCAACCATAACCTGGACAGCTGGTATTTCTCCCTTGAGCTTCATTTCCTTACATGGAACTTTAGTTGAACCAGGACCATGAATAGAATGGTAATGTGGCTGTCCACTACTTGTAACCAGATAAACTGTGATCCAAACCTGACCAGAATAACCTTCAACCTAAAAAAAAAACAGATTGAGACTTCAGAATATATTCAATTTTATTATTAATCGCCAAGTAGAGTATAACAAATCCTGCATTTTGACTGGCTACGCTACTAAGGGTATATTTTTAATAGTACTCTATAAGCAAACAAAATTACTGACATTTCTTTCCCAAATATATGTAAGTAGGTTACATTATTAATTTAACTAAACTTTGTTTCTACCATTCTGTCTCACTAGTTGAGTGATACTATTATGTTTAGACCTCTCAGCCTCCAGGTAAAAAGTCCATTTGGACTTCAACTCTAGACTACCAAGGCCTGAAATAATGGTCGGCAGTCAGCAGTTTTTCAACCAAAATCTAGTTTTTCTGAGCAAATGCTGAAATGATTGGAAATTTTGTCCAGACAAATTTTGAAAAAAAAAAGAAGTCTGTTTTTTAAATGATTGGGTCGCCATTCAGCACAGTGGGTACTATCTATAAGCTTGGATTATCTATATTACTCAACGTAAACTAAAAAATTTCTGACCAAATTTGAAATTTTCCGGTCAAATTTCATTTTGCTCAAAAGTTTTTCTGGACAAATTTTAAATTTATTTCAGGCTCTGGGCTACTGACGCATACTAGTCCATTTGTCCTGTAAAATAAAATAGGAACATTAAACTGACAAAAACAAAATAAGGAAAAGCTTTTCATCAAATTAGTGTTTTGAAGTGTAGTGTTAAATTAAAAGTTGTCATATAACAGCACATACCTTAATGGTTGGGAAAGAGTTTTCTGATGAGCCATGTATAGGTCCTCTACAACCTTCACTTTCATATCTAGCTCGATAATTCTAAAAGAAAATAAACATCACATATAAATCAAAAGATTATTAAATTCAAATTATGTAACATTGAGGCTCCCTAACTACAATTAATATGCTTTTGAAACTGTAGCAAAAGCATCAAATGTACCTCCTCAGGTTCTTCCAAAATGACCAATTTTGCAGTTTTGGCAAACTTTCCAGCAATACAAGCATTCTGTACACTTGAAGCCATAGTTTTTGTTACCACTTCAGAAACAAGTTGACTTGGTGTTGTGCTCACTACTGTTGTGTTCACAGATGTAGCACTTGGTAACAAAACTTGATCCTGACTGGTGCAAGTTCCAACAGAAACTGGACAATTGGCAGGTGCAAGACCAGTGATAGCATTCACCAAAGAGGTACAAGGAAGTGAAAATCCCTCAGTTTTTATTGTTGGCTGGTTTGATGAGCTAACTTTGTTAATCAGGTTTTCAAGTTCTTGTTGAACAGATGCCAAAGTTGCTGTTGTTTTTTCTTGATTGGAAGATCTGCTGTGCCGTCTTGAAGAGGAATTGGAGCTTCTTGACTTGGGACTGCTTGGTGAAAGTGGAGCAGTTACTGGATGAGAGGTGACTGGCAAAGTAGTAGCTGAACACAAAGGTACTTGAATGAAATCATTTACTGGTCCATTATCGATGTCAGCTTGCATCAAGTCAAACGTACTGCAATCTTCCATATCTGCATCATCTCCAATGCCTGATTCAGTGGAGTATGGTGATGCAACAGAAACAGGCGATGGTGATAGCAAAGGAGAAGAAGCCAAACTCTCCAAGATCTCTGAATGAGGTGATGGTACACCATTATCACGTACAGTAGTTGAAGTTGTGGTGTTCTGACCACACAACATTGGAGAAGGTACAAGACTCTGATCACAAAATGATGGAGCAAGTGGTGTCAGGAAATCAAAACACAGATTTAGCTGCTGATCTGCCATTTGCATTTCTGAAAAAGATAAATAGACCAGTTTAAGAAAAGTTTTCACTTTCAGAAGATTAGATAAAGAAATTTTCCTCATACAAATCAAATAAAGATAGAGAAGAATTCTTCAGAAAACAGTAAACATCAAAAAATGCATACTTTAAGAATGCTTCAACTTTCATAACAGTTAACTCCTTAAGGAAAATCAATTTGAGAAGAGTGACAGTAAATCACTTGCATAGAAGAATACACCACCTTCAACTGAGAAAAAGAATCTGTTATTATTGCATAATTTCAATCCAACAGCTTCTAAGGATATAGAGCAAAGAACTACCTCTGTCTTAATTTTGTCTGTAGTATTTTAAGTGAGATTTTTTTTTTAAATTCAGACAATCTTTTTTTAAAACAGTCAACACTGATCATGGTTCAAAATGGAATTCATCAACTGAGCTACTTTTCAAGGCTATAGACAAATTTTAAAACTGATGTCTAAACTATATTAGAAAGAGAAAAAAACGATTTAGAAGTGTTTTTCTTCAAAAATAGAAACAAATAACTGAGCTATGACCCACTTTCTTTAGTGCCATCACCTAACAATTCTAGATGGCTAACAACATTGTAAATTCAATAAAAGTCTGTTAATTTAAGACATTTCCAGGGTCAATCATTTTTTATTTATGGCGTTTTGGACTTGTCTGATGTAGTTTGTTAGTAGAACGAAATACGCAACACAAAACGCATTTGAACAAGCAGGTATCTATATATTTACTACATTTCAAAACAAATCAAAATGAAAATACTCAAACATAAAAACCGAAAATTTACGAACAGCTAGACGCCACACTGCCCCAAATTTCGGCTTTATCCTCGTGGAAATGTTGGGTAGTTAGTACAATAAAATTTAATTTTAACTTGAATACTGTATGTTGTAAAAGGAACTAAAAACAGATAAAACGCTACCAAAGGAAACGACTATATCTCGACATTATACATTTATGCTTTATACGGCAGCTGAAAATTTCCATTTAACCTCTTTCGATTTTATCTATCTTAACAGAAAACCGCTAGTTGGCTACACTCTGACAAAAGAAACTTAGCTTGACAAAATAATAACAGCCTTTACCGAGACTTTTTGCTCAATTTAAAAAAAAAGAGAAAAATCTCTTATCGAGTTTATTTGAATCATTAATCTACGACAGAAACACAAAACTAAAAACTGAAACAAAAACCTCGCTGATCTATAAACGAAATTACCTCTACTTATCTAAACGATGCGAATTTCATAACTTCGCGCGAAAGATACTTTGTCTTTCTGATAAATAATCAAGAACATTTTTATTAGCGGGTAGTTTTTTGCGTGTTATTTGCTAAACAACGTACTAGTAAATATGAGGAACCAAATATATCTTTTTTAAAAAGAAAAGGTCCATACCTCTAACACTCTGGTTCGTGTTGAGAAAATCAAAAACACTCTGGCCTTCACCATCTTGACCTGTTCGACGGAAAAATACGTTTGCTTATATTAAAACACACAAATCAAAAAATAACATATAAAAATAAATGTACCTCAAAAACACAAAAAATAAATTTTGTACCGGTAACTGAAATACAAAACTGATAAAGAAAAACCACGGTTATTCTAACTGAAACTTCAAATACAAAAAAACTAGGTGAACTTTGTACTGTATCTTAAAATCTAAAAAAAACACATTATTGGTGGTTGAAATATTCTACTTATTAGTTTCCGCTAAAGCTTAGTCAATCACGAGGTTAAATGTTTCACTGCTTATAATTTCCTTATAAAAATACTTGTTTTTAAGTAAAAGCGTCCCCCAGTAAGGTTTATATTACTCTAAGTCGATAAGAGCAGGTTTTATCATTGTTCGGATTATCTTACCAGCAGACAAAAGCCGTACACACGAACAACTTTCAAAGGCGATTGTCAACTTTTCCGCTCTAGGAATGCAAGTACAAATTTCGTTCCAGAAAAACACGTAGTAAATGCATAATAATTCTAATTCGATAATTTATCCCAAACCTAGTCCAATATCGAAGCAATTCGTGTTAAAAATATCCAAACCATGCGCCTAAACCGTGACCAACCTAGATACGAGGAAACAACACATGCTGCTTTCTATTAATTTCAATTCCTACGCCAAAAACAACCAATTTTACAACAAACATACTGACATATACCTTAATTTACACTTTAGAAAAATCCCTAGATGAAAATTTGAATCAATGTTTAAAACTTTCATCGAAATTTAGCAATAAGAAAATAATTTTTCGTGCGCATGGCACGTTTGCGAGTTCGTACCTGACTCGAAAGAAGAACCAACTTGGTCGAATTCCATCGTTTAACAACAAGTTTCGCGACTACTCTTTCTTACACAGTCGCAAAAACTGTTACAAATGCTTTTTATCGGTTCTGCAGTCGAAGTTATGCTGTTTCTGCAGACAGATTGAGAGATTTATTCACAAAACGAAAACCGCTTCGACACAAAACACACCTCCACCACTGCCTCCCGAAACTGATACCGCGCAATGATAACTGGGAACTTTATCTCAGAATAGCGCTTGCTGATTGGTCAAAGCTAAAAGATGACATCATTTTTCCTAAATATGGCTACATTTCCCGTCAAACCTCTGGACATGTACATTTTCGATCGCCATATTTGGAGAGCTTTAATTTGCTTTTTCCGCTTTTGCCTCTGAAAAGCTTTAAAAATTTTTCGCCTGAAGTTGTACAGTTGCAACTTGGTAATGGCTTTAAACCGGCGTATGACTTACAAATTTTATCTGCGTAAAAAAAAAAAATCAAAAACACAAAGAAAAACAGCTCTTCAGAAACGATTGCTGCATTGACAAGAGTAATATAAATTTAAAGGCCTCAGCTTTTCACTTTTATTGTTCTCGAAAAATAACAGTACCGAGTTTTCACCTTCAATGGGCTTCAGTACTCGTCTCACATCATCCCTAATGAATAACGAGGAGATGGACGATTTAAAATCTAAGAAGAAAAAAAAAACTAATGATTTAAACGACGTAAAAGCCGTAGACGTTGGTTGTAAAAACTTCTTAACGTAGACAGCTAAAGTGCTTTTACTGAGATGAACCTAGATTGAAGCCATGAAAACTCAACCAATTCAATCTTACCAGTCTAAATACCATTATTTTTTTTTCATCCGCTAATAAAAATCAACTGAAAATCTAGCCAACCCGTCACTTTTAAACTTTCACCTCTAACTCTATATTCGGTTTTCAAGGACAAAACTTTGTTTAAAATACTTGTAGACAAAATAATTCAAGTTCATTTATGTTTTTAGTAATGTGAGTCTCTTTTTTCATTTTTGAAATATACTTCACATCGTAAGCTTAATTCCTCAAAGTGTGTGGGTGGACAATAGTATTTCGTCTTGGGAAAGTACTAGGCAAAACAATGGTTGAATGCTCTCCAACAGGTCTCGCTATTTATATTTGTCATGGCTTATAAGTTATATGTTCTGGTAGTTTATGATACTTCAAAATATGGCGAAAAACTATTGCATTCTTTACATTGACTTGCGGCAAATTAGAAACGGCCGTAATAAATCGAAGAATCCTCTCTATGTTGAAATATTGATGTGCTTCAAATGCGTAAGAGCAAATGCTGAAATCAAAGTCTCACTAGCAAAGTGTATAATTCTTGGGAACTTTTAGTCTTTAATCAAAAGTTTACAGTTGAAAAAAAAAAGGTTTAGCGATCATATCATCAACTGGTTTGCTCACCTAAGGCTTCAAACAGCAAAGTATAAAGATCACCCGACATCAGTATAAACAACACTTTTTACTTCTTGTTTTTGCTCGATTGACCGCCGTAGAAATGGATTGTTTTCGAATTTTTCAATACGTTATTTATAATCTGCGTGATGTCAGAGCTAAACCTCAATATTATTGGCTCAAGATGTGTTTTCCTTTATTTCACAACCTTATTTTGGCTGGGTATTTCCCCTATGTACGCCAATTTTATCACCGGCCTCTGGTTGGATGTTTACAAAAATGCGGAATTTATTTCCTTGCTGACGTAAAAGTGGTTTTGTCTGTCTCTCATCAAAGCCAAAACAAACAAAACTTGCTATGTATTTTTAAAACTACCATTAACACTTTGTCTTAGAGTTAGTCCTTCCATTCTTTCCAAAAGATTTTTTCTCTTTTCTGCGCCAATTTTGTTTAGGTAAAAAATGCAAAAAAAAATACTAAGATCTTTACTTTATTTCAGTGGCAAAAAAGAAAAAAATCATTAAAATTCATAACATTATAAGAACGTGATAAAAGTTGCACTGTAATCATTATCGGCTGGCAGCTCATTTGGCGCCTATCTGTTTGGCGAGTACATTTTTATAGAATTTCTTAACGTTTTGAAAGCTACAAAATAAAACTAATTCTAAAGGGTTAATATTTTGACCGTTTGCTATCTTTCACGAACAACTTGGCTTTCCTGAACTTTAATATCAAACGAGCGGATGTTTAAAAAGCGGTGGTGCGTGAAATATTGCACGATCTGGTACATCGGTCCCCCTGAGCTCTGATTTTTTAACGAGAATCTAGTATTTAAGTCTAACTGAATTGATACCAAAAAAAAAATGTGGATATTATTCGCTTACCCAGATAAATTGGGTTCAAATGTAATAGGGCAATCAAGTGTTAGTTAGGAGTCAGTTTAATGTCAACGAGCATAAAGGCGTTCGACCTACGACCTTTTCAACTCATAGTAAATTGTTTCAACTTGGCATTAGTTGAGCGATTTGTTAACCAGTAACTACTCGGATTTTTTCAATATAAATCTCTCTAGACAAATACAAAGAAACTAGAAAGGTCTCAAAGCTCTTACTCATGAAGACCGCAGACTTGTACACGGAATTCAGGAATCAACAATACCAGCTTTCACAAGCTAGACCTCAAGCAAAATGTCACGTCACTGAAAGTAGAGTATGTAACGGTCACGTAAACTCAGAATCATTTCCCGTAAAGCGGGCAAGTCTCAACGAAGGAATGAAAAGATTTCGTCTTACATTCTAAGTTCAGGGATCGCGGAGAAGGAGTAGCTGGAGTTCTCTAGCTTCCCCAACGATTATTCCGAAAATATTGTATTTTTTGGCAAAAAAAAAAAAATGTTTTTAAAATAAGAATTCTGTCGAAACATATTCCAGTTGCCGCTACTTTGAACGCTTAAAAAGACAATAAACGAAGATATTTTATATACCGTGACTCGTCTAAAAAATACGTTATATATTGCATGTTCAGTTGTTGATATATCATCATTCAATTAGATTTTAAGATGGTAAAGCACACTCCGATAAGTCTTGCGATCGTATCACTATGCACTATCAGTTCTTCGCTGATACACATCAATATGTTGTTGAAAATAGTGATCGCTTTCTGCTTATTTTCCGTTTGTTGCTCTTCAATGCTGACTCTGGGCCTTTGAGAAACCGACCATGCACTGATATTTATCAGTATCAAAATGAATTTCAGTAGTCGGTGAAAAGCTCCATGCAGGCCCGTACGCAGGAATTATGCTGGGGGGATGCGAGCAAAATGTTTTGGACCAACTCCCCCCCCCCAACCCTCGGATACATTTTCCTCTCCTAATAAAAAGGCTTGGAAAATGAAAGAAAAGAGTTCTTTCTGCTGGACAAAATGTTTTCATAAGCAAATATGTTTCGTCGTTATCTCAAGGGTTAATGAAAATATGAGCTCATGGCAAAATCTAAAATGCCGAAGTTATTGTATCTAACACATATAATAATATTTCATTACTTTTATAATCGAGTGGACTTTTGGGGACCTTCACTGCCGTTGGGGAGGTTTGCGTGCGCACCCCGCGTACTCCCCCTCCCCCCCCCCTGCGTACGGGCCTGTCATGCCAGTTATTTTGCGTGCTTTCTGTGTGAGATACAGAGAAACGCTTAAGTATCAACGTTTACACTGTTGGTCACCCAGGTTGTATAATCCGTCGATCATAACGAATCAAGAGGCACACATGATATACGGAAATATGGATAGAAGGAGCAGTGCAATGAACCCAAAAGACGGGAAAACAGGGAAACTAGAAGACTGTTTCATCCGTTCATTGTCGTGTTAAAAAAACTGACAAGATGGAGACACAAATGAGATGATATTTTTTGGTGATTTTTAAAATTAGAGATATTTCCAGCAATTTCAAAGACTGTAAAATTCAAAATTTTCCGGGGGAGCATGCCTCCGGACCTCCCTAAAAAACTCGCACCTTCGGGGCTCGAGGCGCGAGTTAGCTGCCCCAATACAAAATATGCTACGCGGTCCCCGAAGTTGTACAGTGAAAAAACAACTTGGAGAATTAAGAAACGTAAGAATTAGAATTCCTCTCTGAGCTGAAACTTTGAATTGAAGTGTTTGTTTTTCAGAACAAACAGTTTAAAAACGCAGATATTGAACAGCAAACTTTATACAGTTCCTGCAAGTGTAGAATACTAAACAACTTGATGCAGTATCGGTGAAGGAGATTGGTTGTTTGGGGCACGTTTCTTGTTAGGAAGATAAAAGATTGTCGTTCTAAAACAGGGCCGAATTTCAGGAATTTGCTAGCCTTCTTTGGGCCTGTTGAATAAACGAGTTTATGACAAAACACAAAAATAATCTGACAAGTTGATTACTTTTGAACATTATATTTGTAGAACCTTCAAGCATCGCAATTAAAACTGGCTCAATAAAGATAAACTACATGCATGAATTTTGCGGTTTTCATTCCTTACAAGGCCGATCTACACGAAGGATCTGATTGGGGGTTACCCAGTTCCCAGTAATCAGATAACTTTTAGGCTACACTCTTTTTTGTTATAAGAACGTCTTATTTTTGGGCCGAGGCTGAATGTTCTTAAATATTTTTTGGATTCAGCCTCAAATGTTCTTAAAAATGTTCTTAAGTTTGTTAGTGGTTTTAAGTTCGCTAAAAATTTGGTAAGCATAATTATGACTTTTTTTATCGTATTTAGTTTATGAAACGAAATTTAGTCACTGGCTGCTGTCCAGATACTGTATGTGTATCTAAGAAGATACAAGCTTCGATATTTGATATACATGCAGAAAGAGAAAATAATGAATCCTGGAAATTGTTGTCGTATAATTTTCATTAGTTTTTACTTTAGAAAAAGATTTTGCCACTGAATCTCAATAGAGCACCAGGACTCATATTAACGCCTGGTAGTTTTCAATTATGAATATACCTGCTACTACCACCAAGATCTGCACCGGGAGGCCTTTTTTAGTTTTCACCCAGGCATTCGCCAGAGGCTGCGTCACGACCAGTCGACAAGATTGAGTTCGAATCGGGAAGTCACTTTTTATAGTCTCATCTGGAATATTTTTCTTTTATTGTGCTTTACATTGATAATATTGAGACTACAATGAAAGGAGTGCGAAGAATTCCTCAGTAAAGTATCGCTGTTGGCTTGTGAATCGTAACACCAGTCACCAGCTGTGAACCCTACATTATATCTTTCAATAAATGACATAAAAAGTTTTTAAACTGTTATTTGACAACAGCGTATAAATAAACATGTTTGTATAAACACAATTACATTGGGTTTAAATTCAAGGTAAAAAAATTGATACAGTACCTTATATATGTCAGCCACTGTTCGTATTCAAAAACCGGACCGTTTTGTTTTATACAAAGAATAATAAAAAAAGATATGTTTTTATTTCAATGGTATTTTTTGATACTGAAGATGATCATTGATGTCTATTTCTATGACCTTCTGACTGGGATTTTCAAATAAGTTGTAAAAGTACAAACTTGAAAACTTGCATGCCAAGGCTGGAAAACCTGTCTATCCACCAGATAGAACACAATTGACCATAATTAAGAGACCTTTTCAAAAGAGGTGGAGGAAGTAATTATTCATTAATAGCAAGAAATTATTTTCGATTGCCAATAAAAATCTTGGGAAAAACAGTTTTAAAGCAGCACTGACAAAGAAGGTAGGTTTCAAGTTTATATAATAGTTAAGAAAATCTAAAACTTACATGGATTATATTGTTTGTTAATGTCTGCCATATTTATCTCCGTAACGCAATTAAATGTGAAAAAACCAGACTAACTGTTTTTCTCTTTCTTTTTCCTTGATGTTCGGAATTTGAACCTAGTTCTGTTTCTTTATGTCTTCATAACATGTTCATTGCTTTTATTTCTGTCAAACACACGTTCTCCTCGAGCTCTTCAATAAGCACCCTTTTCTCTGTTACTCTTTTGGTTACATTCAAAGACAACTTTGGTAAAATCGTCTTTATGTCACTTCTATGTGTATCTCTTCCTTTCCAACCCTAATGGTTCTTTATCAGTATGAAGCCATCGAGTTTCATTTAGTATTTTTTATTTCCTCTTGCCAGCGCCAATCCGCGCAAATAATTTTAACTATTACAAATTCCTAGAAATAGTCGATTCAAAGGTTTGTCAAACTTAATTCAAATCATGCAACTGTAATCTGCTTCAGAAAACAACGATTCTTCTACCGTCATTAAAATGTTTTGTTTTATAATGAAAGTTCATGCCTGATTTGTCTGCCCGATTCAACAAGCGTGAATGCTTCATAGCTTCCCAGATCATGCGCTTTCAAAAATAATTAGCATTTTTTAGAAGGATAAGTAAAATTTGAGATTCGTTTTAAAATACTGGCAACAAGGATATCTAATACAAATAAAACAATTAACTTTATTCATTTAAAAAAGATTTCAGATAATCTAGTCAGTCACCTACAAAGTACTTTTTTAGACTGGTTATCTTTTACTGTAGATAACTTGGATAATTACTTATACTGACCATAACAATTATCTTTTTATACCTTTGAAGAATCCAGTGCTCCATGAGGATCCTACCTGTTATCATTCTCGTTGGACTGGCAACGCGGTGTCGTGGTTTGTTTATTGTCATCTTTTCTTGCAGAAATGTCTTTTTTTCTTTGTCAATGGAGAACCGCAGAAAAATAAAGTGTATTGATTCCATAGATTAGCAAATTTAAACAAAACAAAAAACCAAGACTTTTTTAATTGCCGTATACGTGCGCCCTCCACCGCAGGCGCCGGGAAAAATACGCGCGAAAACACTAAATGCTCGCGCGTGTGCAAAAAAAAAATTGCTTTTACACGATTAAAACAACCCATTTAAAATCTTCTATAGCTAGATGCATTTGAAAAAATAAAGTTTTTTTTGCATTCCGTTTTTTTTAATTCAAAAGCTAAAAAATAGTAAATGCATATAAATGATTAGTTTGACATCTTTTGAGACAAAATAGAAGCTATCCTTCTCAAAATTTATTGTTTACTAATGATACTTCTAACTATCTTTTCTCATCTTCTTGTGTTGAAGGTAATGACCAAAACTGGCTAAATGTTGGAAGCTGTGGTGCTGGGTTGCGTAAGTTGCACTTCGAGTTGCATTTTTCCAATGTAATAAAAATATTATGGTATAATTTAATAGATAAATTATACTGAGCCTATATATTAGAAGTCGTTTCTACTCTCATCCGACAAAAATTAAGCTTTATACTATAAGCGAATCATAGGTCTCAAGTTTTAGGTGGCCCAATGCATATGTGTTTCAGCCGTGGGTGTATTCGCCCCAAAAGCGCGAGTTTTTAGGGTACGTAATGCCCGGTTTAAACGTCAAACTTCACATGTGCCGAACTAAACTCAGGAATTAAATGCATGTGAAGTTCGACGTCTAAATTAGTTGGGTACGGCAGATTTCAATTAAATGCGACTTCCGTCGCATCTTCGACTGAGCCAGTCGAATATTCGACTCTAGTTCGACAACTGATTTAAACGTCGAACTTCACATGTGACGAACTAAATGCATAAATTATTTTGATGTATATTTTTTCCCGCGCTAGCAGCTGTTCTCTGATTTTGCTACTTGATATGCACAGATCAGTTAACAGTAGTAGTAGTAAGTTGGTGCCAAATTTACACCGCCAGCAGTTGTGTCTGTTTCACAAAGTTGGAGCAAGGTAGTACCCAAAACGGCGTTGAATGCCAAGAACGCACACAAAAATATATCGAGAAAGTCGAAGAGCTTAAATATTACAGCGAATATTTCAAACTGAAAACGATGGCATTTTTGAGGTTCAATACCAGATTTTATGCCGAGATAATACAATAAAAGAACAACAGAAAAATATCCACTAGTTGTCTTCAGGTCTTCCCTTGGTCATAAAGTAATTTTGCTCCACTTACATAAAAAGTGCTGCCTCTGACACAAAAATAACGACTAGATCGCGGCATGTTTGAGAAAATGAAAAGAAAATTGGCCTGGGAACAAATCATAAATCCCTCTCAAGAATCAAATGCGACAGTAAAAGATGCGCCATTTAAATCAAATGTCGAATTTAATAGTTTGGGTCGACCCAAATTGGAGTTTAGTTCGGCACATGCGAAGTTCGACGTTTAAACTGGGCCTAAACTTTACATATCACCACCTGCATACACTTTGGCGCGTGATTGGCTAACAAACGATATTCTATAAATCAAAAGACTACTAATCATGTCTTGAACGTAATGTTTGCGCTTAGTAGTGTTCTGAGAGCTATCAAATGCCACATTTAAACTCATTATTTACTTTTGTTCATTCGCTACAATAAGTTATATACTCATGAAGCAAAATTTAAAGAATTACGTCATGGAAGATTCGCTTATGTTTACCTTGCTCATTTTCACTCTTTTCATATATCGAGTTTGCGGTCCCAGGTGTCAGCGGTTATGTCTCATACAGCACAACTACTACCGTTCTCTTCACGGTGCACCACCCCTAAGATGTGATCCAGAACTAGCAAAGTCTGCGCAAGCGTGGTCTAGGCAGCAAGGTCAGGTCGGCGGTGCTCGAAATAAACAGAAGCCCAATCACAATTACGGCCAAAATATTGCCTGGAAGAGTTGGACATGGAAAGGGATTGGAAAGATGCGAGTTGCCATTCCTTCTGCCGTCCGAAGTTGGTACTCGGAACTCAAAAATGATTTGATTTACAATGATGGCAAGGGAATTGGCAACATGAAGAATTTTCAAACTGTAGTAAGGTCAGACGAACGGCGACTTGGATGCGGTATCCATTTTCAGCTTGGCTTTGGTACTTACGTCACAGCTCACTACGGACAAGCTAATAATCTTCTAGGACCAAACGTTTTCTTCGACCCGGCTGCTCCAACAACCATTCATAAAAGAAAACCATTAGGTAAGTTTGGTTTAAAAATAAATTGAAAAAAAGTGAAAATTACTTAATTGATTAGTTCTCATTATCACATTAAAATAGTTATTTATCAATTCTAACAGGATAAAGACTTATTTTGTGCATGGTTTGATTTATAAAATGTCCTTATTTGCGTAATAATTATATCTTATTAGCTTAGTACATTTTAAAACGGATCATTAGTTTATACTTTTTTACATTGACAATTTTTTTTTATCGGCAACTATAAATTAAATTAAATTAAAATACGAATTTTACCTTTTTCAAGTGAAAATCTTTTACTCTTGTTCTACGCTCACTCCTGAAAGATGTTTTCAACACTCTGAGATAAAACTTGTATCTCCGTGTACATATGTGACGTACTCTATTAATCTTCTATGTCTGATGTTTTACATGGACGTGATGGTTTCAGAGCCAATGTGCCAACAGAAGTCGTTTCAAAGGCAACAATGTGGCAACCTCGAGAGTCCTTTTGTTACTCCTCACCAGTGCTTGAAAGCAAACTGTTGCTATGACGACATGTTTATGGATGAGCCCGGAGTCAATTGGCACAGCCCACAAGGCAAAGTTTGGTGCTACATGAGAAAAACTGGTAAGGAAAACTTGCAAAACCTAGTGTTCAAAAATCATGGTTGCCATTTCGACGGCGGCAAAGAGAAATTTTGGTGCTCGAGCAAATTTTTTTGTTGAATCACTTGCCCGTGGGGCGACCTACTTTTTTTCGTTCTTATCTACTGATTTACCATCAAACAAAAACTTTTTCTGTAAAAACAGTACATGACAAATCGTAGAATTTCAGATTCAATTTCAAATTCCGATAACCTTAATTAGTCTAACTGAGTGAGAAATTAGAATGTTACGCTCACAGCAAAAACGAACTGCTGCTGGCCTTCTTAAATTTTGTCAAGCTGATCGAATGGTCAGTGGGCGCATAACAATTCGGACTGTATAGTCCTTCTTCGGAGTGTGAGAGTGAGTGAGGGTGGGAATGGGGTTAACCGACTAACGACAAAGGCTGAAAAATATTACTGACTACCGACAAAACGAATAAAAAAATTACCGACTAGCGACAAATAAATTCTAACCGACAACCGACATGGTCAGACGTTATAGGGATGCTTGTATTTAGAAAGAACAGCATATTGAATATATTTCTTGCTCAGGAAATGTTCAGATCCTTTGGTGGGCTCTATTTC
>JAOEHV020157470.1:5000-14033 GCA_025447995.2 Isaurus tuberculatus | reverse complement strand
TTTTTTTTCCCTAGTTTAATCTTTCTATCCGGGTTTGATAACGTGTGAAAAAACCTTAAACAACAATAGGTCATCAAGATGATGGAACTAAATTTATCTCGTCTTGACTATCTGCAGGTGTGTGTATCAACTTGCCTAGCAACATCAAACGCTTTCTCCAAACGATTTTTTCCTTGAATTAAAATTGATAGTGATTATTGATAAAATAGAAATTTTACTCATCATTTCTTTTACACATTTCCTTTATTTCCAGGTTGGGGTTACCTCACCAAAGACGATGAAACTGTTGCCAGGAGGTGCTAAACGAAGCACACAAAAGGTATTCATTTACTTGATATTTACCTCGACAGAGTTTATCTGACAAATATCTTTTTTGGGTTTTATTATTAACAACTAAAGAATATTTCAGATATTTCTACTGCTTTAGTCATACAATACATAAAAATGGGATGAAATATACTTTTGTTTCGCACCACTATTTAATGTTCTAACCAGAGGTGATAAAAGCCGGGGAATGGTTCAGTTATACACCAATCATTGTAAACCCCCATCCCCCCAACCCCTGGCATTAGGCGGGGATTGGACTTTAGATGCCCTGGGTTGGGGGGGCAGGGGTTTACATTGGTGCATTACATTATCTGAAAAGGTGGAGCTAATAAGTTGAGCAAAAGGGGGTCAACCTTCAGAATCCCATTTTACATGCCCCTGCTCCTTTTCCTCCTAAACAAATTCTTGATAATGAGTTAGTCATTTAAAAGCCCCAAAACTTTCATTTAGAGATAGCAGGTCCTTCACTTTTAATCTCAGTAAAATTAAGTTAGTGATGAATCCTTTGGAAAAAATCAAAATTAACTACTTACTCCACCTGCCATAGGTAAAAATCAAGTTAACTGCTGCCCTCAATCAGAGAGACAAACTTTATCTTTAAGTGATCAAATGAGAGATAAAAGAAATCGATCATTCTTTCATTACATAAAATAATTGAAGTAATAGTATGAGCTAATGTCTGTGTGTCCAGGTTGCGGTAGCTGATCATGATGGTGTTCTTACCTGCTTTGGTATGAAGAAAAGTATTGCTCAGGTAAGTTTTAAGTTAGAAACAGATACTTTAGCTGGTAGAACAAAGTTGTTTTCCATTGCTTTTTCCAGAAATCAGTAATTAATTCCCATTTTATATATAAAGTTCATTATATTAAAAATTCAAATTATGGAGTTAAAACAAAATTCTGTGTAACAGTCTCATTTCCATGCCATTATTTATCAGACAGTTTTTAAGACGCTACCTGGTCCTGCAATTTCTCGTTTATGTCTGGGGGGCTTAGATGGAGCTGCAAAGGAGAAAATCTTTATAGCCTCAGGCGCTGAAGTGAGAGGTTACACCAAAAAGGGAAAACAGTTTCTTGGTTTTGACACCAACCTAACAGAAAGTATTCAGTCCATGTAAGTTTGATGCCTTTCATTACTATGTTTAATTTCATTAGTGATAATAAATAATTTAATGTGTTAATGGAATTTTAAACTATTATGACCTAAAAACAAGATTGTGATATTTACTTCGATCATATCAATGTTTCTTGAAACAAAGGCTCAGCTCAAGATTCTTTTTAGAACTTCTTAATATTAATTTAGGTTATTTAATTGTGATCATATGATTTTTGCAGATCAGCTACAATTGTTTTATTATTTCCATATTTACGTACAAGCACAATAGAAATTACAAACTGAATGTACAAAACGAACTTTTTTATTGCAAACATGTTTCGGCATTCTTGTTTTATTATTGCCTTCCAGGTGGGTAAATGGATCTGAACTGTATCTGTGTGGTAATTACATTTACAATCACTATCGAGAATGCAAAGATGAAAACTATTATCTCTCAGGGGACAAGATCAATGATGTTCTTTGCTTGCAATCCAGAAGGTGAAAAAGCTTTTTTAGAGTTATTTTTGATAGTTTTATTTTAGTAAATTTTTATTAGATATGAAACAACAATGACTTTGCCTTGTAGTAAATAAAACTCATTCTTATTAAATTGCTGTAACAGAGGAGGTGGAACTGATCCCCTGCCATTGTTAGCCTGCCAGGATCGAGTGCTCAGAGTTCTCCAGGTAAAATATTTAACCTGTGTGGTACTAATTATAGCAGTTAAATCTGTTGTACATAATTCTACTTGGAGTGACATGCAACTGAAAATTATTTAAATTATAAATAGTAGTTGTGATGGCATTGAAGTTTTTGGTTGAATTGATTCATTTGGGGAGCTTAGAACTCACAGCTTTTCTGTGGATGTTCATATGGAAAAAAATTCAATAATTTGTGCTGTTTCTTTCCAATCTTTCTCATCTTAATAAATAATAAACAGTCTATTTATTTGGTTTAACATTGGTGACCTCTTCAGGAGTCAGAATTGTTCTATGAGGTAGAAGTTGCTGGACCACCACAAATTCTTGCCCTACATAATGGAATTGGCGGTAAGTTTTTAAGTTATACTTACCTAACAATAAATTTACAAAGACTCAAACACTAAGACTCCACCGTAGAAGTGCTTTATTTCTCTTCCTGAACCATTTAAATCAATTGAAAACAAAGTAAAGAACAAACAAGGATGGACCAACAAAAATTTTTAGTGAAAAAAAAAACTAAGTTTGGTACAGCACTGTAGCTAGTCACATGGTATTTTGCAGTTAAGTTTGTATACTGTAGTGTATTTGTAACATTATAACACATGATCTTTGTGGTTATATAGGCCACTTATTAAGATGGCTTCAATCACATGACCTCTCTGATATACCATCTGCTGCCCTCTCACCAACTGAGCTATGAAGCCAAAGATAAACAAACATTTAACTTAGTTACAGTTAGTTTTGCAATAGATTAAGCAATTAATTACTTATTAAATGCCTAATTTTGGATAGCAATAAGTCTTAGTATAAAATAAAATCAAGCAATATCACCTAGCTGGTATATCAATTATTCAATAACTAGAAACTGTTAATCAATATATAACTTGTAAAAGGACATTCAAGTATATGTAGCATGATAGTAACATTGATAGGAGTCTGAATGTAATCTAACTCATAATTAATTATCCTTAGTATACAATCTCTATTTCTTGGTTGCATATTTCTTGAAGGTCCCACTGGGGAGGAAGTGCTATATGGGACATCTGATGGCAAAATAGGGCTTGTTCAGATTGGAAGGTATGCTTTGTTCATTAGTTTGATTAACAAAACTTTGCTTGATAGTCACTTAATATCCAACTTATATTGAACTTATCTCAACACAATGAGTCTGGTCCATTGTACGTAATTCTTATACCTAAAAAATATGAGTTATGTTACTGGCAGTCACACTTGTACACATAGTGGAAGTTGCATTTAGAGCTATGCTTGGTACTGACAACTTAAAATCTGAGCAGGTTGTCAATGGTGACCTAAATCCAAGGAGAATTCAATGGAATTATGAATAGTCCAACCTACCAGCTTGGATTATTAACACACTCTAACTTGTGGCATTTGTTAGGGATGTGAACATAAACCATCATGGTGAAATAGATATTATAGATAATTCCTATTGAAAACTTATTTTAGCTCTTCTATCATCATATGGGGTTATAAAATCACCGTACATGGCAACTCCTTTGCTGCACTTTTTAAATATTAATATTTTTTGTTTTTTATTCAATATTTTTCCATCAAAAACTGAACATTGTCCTTGCTGGTACGACTCCTGGATTTTAAAATCTCTCAATTATTGTTTACTTTATTCACTCAGTAAAGAACTTTTAAATATTCAAAGAAAAATTTATTTTTAATTTGTTATCACTCATTTAATATCTTCTATTTTCATTATTTTTTAAAATGGGCATCATTTTTTATTTCCATTTTTACAAAATTAATATTTAAAACATTAGCTGTTGGATTAAAAAATATGTTATCAAAATAATTATTTTCTTACTAACTGTTTTTCTGTTTAGGCATTCACCAAACCACAAGTGGGAGATTCCAAATGAGAAAAGAAATGGAGGTATGTAACGAAAAACAGAGATTGCTTTGTGGGTCCAGATAATTCTTTAAGGAAAAGTTTCCCTTCTTACAGCTATTAAAAAGAAACCTATATATAATTATATGCACAAAAAATATTCTGACTCATTTTTCCTTAAAATAAATTAATCAATGTGACACTTCAACACTTGTTAAACTTCTATGAAAGATATTCCACATTCAAAGATTTTAAAAGCAATGGCAAATGTTGCAATGGTTGAATTGCCATGATAATATAAAATTCATTTGTTACTAAGACTTATTATAAGGAAGATGTCTCTTGCTAAAACTAAAGTTTTTAATTAGAGTGTACTTAAATATTAAATTCATACCCTACTGTAAATTGAACTACCTTGTCCACTTTAAGGTGTTCTAGCAGTTGAGACTTATGATATCACTGCTGATGGTGTTCCTGATTTATTGATTGGAAGAGATGATGGGCTTGTGGAGATTTATGGCTTTGATGAAATGGAAGAACCATTACACAGATATAAACAGGTCAGAATCATGATTTGTGGGCTGGTTTAATTTATGTCACTCTATCACCTTGTTTTTTTTTTATTTGTCAATTGCCAGCACTTAAGTTTATTTCTTTTAATAATCAAAACAAATGGCAGTTATGTGTCTAGAACTTTAAACCCTTTAATATTTTCAGAAAATAAAAATTTGTTTGAGAAGGGCTAAAAATTATTATATAAAATGAGTTATATGCAGCTATTTGTGGAAAATAAGTGGTTTTTAAAACTATTCCCCATTTTACAGACATTTAATGAAAGTATCACTTCAATTACCGGAGGATGTGTAAGTACCCCAGGATATGATGAAGTAGTAGTTGCATCCTATGCTGGATGGGTTGCCGCACTGACAACTGAGCCACAACACAAAGAGGCTGGACCTGGGATGGCTGCGATGCATCAAGAATCAATAAGTGAAGAAGCACAAACCAAGATTGACTCATTAAGGCTAGTCAGTTGGGAAATTTTTTAGTTAGAATTTATGAAAACAATTTTAATTGGAAAACCGTCTGGGACTAATTAGATTGATGGAAAATAATATACTTACACAATTGCTTTTCTTGTTTTTACTCTTGTCCAGTATTTTGTCATCAGTATCTCACATTTGGGAATTTTTGTATTCCTAATAATTCATGGGAAAAATCATTTCAGATAAGGTCAGTTTGAAAATTCTGAATTAAAATTTTCATTGTACAAATTCTAAAATCACTAAGTTGGATTCTAGTCTTAAAACATATTAATATTTAAAGGATCCAAGCCCATCATTGTCAGTAAACTAGTATGCAAGCCTAAGATTCTACTCTTCAAACTAAAGTTTCCATTCTCCAAGCCTAAGTTTCCAGTTTTTTTAGTGTAAGAGTTCAGTCTCCAAGCCTAAGATTCTAGTTTTTACAGTCTATGTAAGAGTCCAGTATCCAAGCCTAAGATTCTAGTTTTTACAGTGTAAGAGTCCAGTATCCAAGCCTAGGTTTCCAGTTTTTACAGTGTAAGAGTCCAGTCTCCAAGCCTAGGTTTCCAGTTTTTACAGTGTAAGAGTTCAGTCTCCAAGCATAGGTTTCCAGTTTTTACAGTGTAGGAGTCCAATCTCCAAGCCTAGGTTTCCAGTTTTTACAGTGTAAGAGTCCAGTTTCCAAGCCTAAGATTATAGTTTTTACAGTGTAAGAGTCCAATTTCCAAGCCTAGTCTCTAGATCTAAGATTCCAGTCTCATACTGTACAGTAGGGTTCCAGTATCCAAGCCTATAATTCTAGTCTCCAGATCTAAGATTCCAGTCTCATACTGTACAGTAGGGTTCCAGTATCCAAGCCTATAATTCTAGTCTCCAGATCTAAGATTCCAGTCTCATACTGTACAGTAGGGTTCCAGTATCCAAGCCAATGATTCTAGTCTCTAAATCTAAGAGTCCATACTCATAGTGTACAGCAGGGTTCCAGTATCCAAGCCAATGATTCTAGTCTCTAAATCTAAGATTCCATACTCATAGTGTACAGCAGGGTTCCAGTATCCAAGCCAATGATTCTAGTCTATAAATCTAAGATTCCATACTCATAGTGTACAGCAGGGTTCCAGTATCCAGGCCAATGATTCTAGTCTCTAAATCTAAGATTCCATACTCATAGTGTACAGCAGGGTTCCAGTATCCAAGCCTATGATGTTGGATTCCAGTGACAAAAATTGTGAGACTCCAGATTACCGTAGATATGACACAATAGTATGTTACCTTCACAAAAATCTGCATCTAGTACTTATATATAATTGCATAGTAACATAACTGCAAAGACTCTAACTTTAATGATTAGCTTTCTTACATGATCATCAGAAGTTGTTTAGTTATATACCAGGTTACCTGTGATGTTCTGATTTCATCCCAGTTTATATTAAACTCAGTCATCATGCTTAAATTTTTTCTCTTAGGCAAGAAATTGAGACACTTCAACAACAGGTTCTGAAAGAAAGAGAGAAATATCAGTACACTGCACAATCAGCTACTGCTGTATCTGCTATTCCTCAGTTTGCCATCAATGATCGCTTTGCTCTTAGTAGAGATGATGCAAGTTATACTCTTGGTATCGAGGTTCAGATCCCTATTGACAATATTCTACTACAGGTTGGTTTAATGGTACCAATTTATACTTTTTAGGTATAATTATACAAACCCAGAATTTGCTCTTCAAAGAAGTGAATGCTATCAAGAAAGTCATATTTTATCAAACAATAAAATGCTTTCTTTATCATAATACTAAATTTTTCTTACATATAAGTGTTACGAAGAATTGTTTATGATTACCTATAATGGAACATTCTCATTGTGTTTTGATTTAACCAGTTCCTTTGTGTGGTTTGTAGAGTGATGTTCCAATCGATCTGCTGGATGTGGATAAAAACTCAGCAGTTGTAAGCTACAGTGCATGTGATATGGAGGTGAGTTTTTAGATTTGCTTATTCGAAGGAGCTAAATTTGCAGATAGGTTGTCAAAGTGCTGGGTTTCTGGATTGGGCAGAAAACAATGTTGATCCAAAAGAATGTTGAGATGGAGCTGGTTAGGGTGGTTTGGTATAGTATATTAAGTATTTTGTTTAAATAAAGTACTTAATAAAAATCTTTTTGATTGTTTTGCAGAATGGGAACTTTCTTCTTGCTACTTACCGATGTCAGGCAAACACCACTAGACTGGAGCTGAAGGTTTGAACTCCACCTTAATAATACAAACTGGTGCCACTTAATTCCCAATACTTCCTAACAGTCAAAAATTGTATTATAAATTAAATTTGTTAATGGACATTAAGATCCTACAATTCTTTAAAACTTAAAGCTACTATTAGTGTTTGTTAAGATTATTAAGGTGAGGCAATGCTACAAGACTCAGATCTAACTAAATGCATAATTCATACAACTCAAAATGGAAATATTTTGTTCCTTGCTTGAAGTACTGTAAAGAGCTATGGTTCTGAGTGTTAGCCAAAGTTTATCAGTTGCTCTGAAGTTAACATTGAATCTCAAAACATCAGCTCTTCACAGTACTTATGAAGGAAAGGGAAACATAAATTAAATTTATAAAAAAGTATGATTTGGATAAATGAAATGTTTTAGTTAGTATGTATACTGAAGCAGTGCAATTCCGTGTTTTTTTAAAAGCTTCTTAATGAATAACTTTTTTAACTTCAGTTAGAGGTAGATACATTTTGGCTCTCATATATATCTCATACTTTGAAAAGCTTTTAGTTAATAGTTTTGATACTTCAGAAGTAAATTTATTGAAATATATTAAATTCAAAGTTCACTTGTGGGGTATGGGTGAGAAAATAAAGATATCTGAGGTCCTGTGTAAGCATGGTAACATAACTAGTAAATCTGTGTTAGAGGGTATATACCACCACTACTACTACTACTACTATCCATTTATAGTCATTGGACACGTCAAACGTGCGTGTGACTTGCAACGATCTCCACTTTAAACGGTCTTCTGCCGTATCTTCTGTCAAATTCAGTCTCTTCTGGTCATCATCGACATATGACATTGCTTTAACAATTTAAGGTGGTATTATTACAGATCCGGTCAATTGAAGGACAATATGGTACACTACAAGCATACATTACACCAAGAATACAACCCAAGACTGGTCTAGTGCGTCAGTACCCTATCAAACCACTCTCTTTACATCAAAGGACCCATATTTTTGATGAGAACAAGTGAGTCAGTTAATACTACTCAAATCTTACGGTTAGGGGAAATGTTTTGAATTGGGTTAACTAACTGTGGAAAATTTGGTTTAACTAATAACGAGGTAATTTGATGGAATGGGAGAATCGTATTAAGTTTTACTAATCACGGGAGTCCTATAGCTGTAAGATACCCTTGAGTCATATGTTTACTAAGGATATTGTGGATGAAAGTACATAATGGCTAAGTAATCTAATGCTAACTGTAGTCTAAAGCATGGTTGTTGTTTTTTCTTTCCAAACTCTACAGAAAAATAAGATTTTGTCTAAAAATTTTGCAAAACACAATTCCATACTTACCTTAGACTGTTCAGAAAGTTGATAAAAATTCACTCCGACGAAGGACTACAGACCGAAACGTCAGTTCCAATCATTGTTTCACGGTGTATAACTTAAAATTTTCAAACTGTTCAGAAAGGCGTCAAAAATTGTGTAAATATCACCATTATCTCCATCGACTTCACTCCGACGAAGGACTTTAGTCCGAAACGTCAGTTTTTCTTATTCTTTACTGTGTCAAACTGTTTCTTTAGAAACACCGACGTAGCGTCCCATTTTATTACATTAATTATCTCCTTTTTATATAAAATGATTTTTCCATTTTTCAACACAAATTAAGTAACTGCTAAAGAGAAGCCCGAAAAAATGGACCTTATAACTATGCCACTTGATAAAAGTATTTCAGTATTCTATTGTATTGCTGTAGGTTGTTAATGTTGTTTAACATTAATTTAAAGATAATTATTTTCACTAA
>JAOEHV020157470.1:0-2500 GCA_025447995.2 Isaurus tuberculatus | reverse complement strand
TTACTGGCCAAGAAAGTACAACTTATAGAGGCTCTAAAGGTTAGTAATTATACCGCTAAAGACTAGCATGTTTGGGAGATCACTCCTGCTTTCTGGGAAAGTACCAACCACCTCTTTCCTTAAATCTAAGCGTTAATTGTTGGCCATGGTGGTAAAAGAATATCTCATGGTGATTTGCTTAAATTCCATTGTTTTCTTTTTTCAGGAGCTGCAAATGCATGAGAATGACATTAGTTTTTTTGCGCCTGAGTACAAACAGATTCTGGGTGAGTAAAATGTCACATTTAAGGCCCATCGTACAATGACATTTTTGTTTCCATTTTAAAACCCTTTTTTCTTTTACAGTTAAAACAAAGACAACTTGATTTGTAAATGCGTTGGTACCGTTAATAATAAATAACAAAACGTATTAACGAACATACAAATATGGTGCACGTCATTACAGTGTCTTGTGAGAAAAAACAAGAATGGAAATAAATATTGAATTTTTAACTTCCGTATTTAATATATGTTAGTTTTTTATATGTCATTAATACTATTACTTTGTGTATAATGCATGATAACTTTCACTTTGCCCTATTATTTTGTAAAAAAATTGGTTGTTTTTCAGATAATGCTGAGAATCTACAAGCCGAATATAAAAAGCAGCCATGCCATTTGGAAAGACTTTATGGTATCTTTTAATTGATCGCTTAAATGATGGTCAAATTATCCTAGAGTGTTCAGTGTAACTTGATTTCAACTACCACCTTATAATGAAACACTTTTTTTTCTTTTCATGGAGCCCTATCCTGAAAAAGTTAGTTTGTTTCGTACTTGTAAGAGATGTTGTTTCTTTTCTATCATATTTTACATTGCTTATTGTTCTTAAGTGCTTGTGTTTGGCGCTCTAGTGTGTGAGCTGTATGTCTTAATGTTTGTTTTATTAACGGATTTAACTAATTTGAATCTTAACTATCTTTAAACATTTTTCACAGTAGACATTAAATCCCGAGGGGGGGACTCCCATATATCTTAGGGCGGGGTTGATCCTCGGAAATTTTCAGAAATACCCCTAAAAGATACCGGAGTCTTACGAAGGTGGGCGTGGCAACAAAAGATTTTACCCCTAAAAGATACGAGCTAAAAATGAACAAATTTATAGTTTTTAAGCAGTTTTAATAATTCCACAGACGTCAACTTCAAATACCTTCTGTTATTATTATGTAATATGATATTATCGTAAAACGATACCCTAAAAGATACCAGCTTAGTCTTTGGTGGCCCAATAACCTTTTAGACACCCTAAAAGATACCAGATCCCTGATTTTGACTCCTAAAAGATACGACGATCATCCCCGCCCATTGCAAACTGGAGTCCACCCCCCCATCCCCCCGGGCTTTAAATTTGAATGTAAAACTTTGAAATTGACTGGAGGATACTGAATAGAATCTGAATACTGAAAGCTCGAACGTTTAAGAAAACAAAATATCGTTTGTGTAGTAATATCATTATATTATATACAGTTGTTAGCCCCTAACTGCAGTCTAGGTATGATTACTGACCTCTACATCGACAAGTTCAAGTTTAAGGTAAGTTGAACTGACAAATTGTGACAAGCGGGAGAATTCTTTAAAACAAATAGCTGCAACCATCGTTTCTTCAAAACCGGCTTTTGAAAAAATTAGAGAAATAATATGAGGAGACAAACGGACATACAAAAACTAATAGTAAGGAATTAAGAAGGAAAAGATGGCTAAGGTATCTCCTGCTTTGCCCTTATATTGAAAGCAGAGGAAGGAGGAAAAGGCATTCAATGAGAAACATGGAGTAGAACGACACAGAGAGAACTTAGGTAAAGACTGCTGAAATCAGGGACAGAAGGCGCAGCCTTTGTAGCAAACAGAAATAGCTGGGCCAACCACGTTTGTCCAGTATGAGAGAAGTAACATAAAAATACTTGCATGTTAGTTCTAAATACTTTCAGCAACTAAAAATAACCATTAGACACGTTGGTAGTGAGTATTACCCTTTAAATCTATCGGACATCATTACGGTTGATTAAGCGTCTGCAACCGTGGCAGCCATTATGGACGGACTTAGCTTTTCACCATGTCACAGCTAACAAAGAGAATGTTCCCGCACAAGATAATAAAGCAAAGTAAAACATTAGTCTTTGATAGTGACGTCACCGTGTCAGTTCTAAATTGACGTGATCGATTTATATTGTTTTTCAGGGGATGAATGTCAAGAGCAAAGTTCCGATGCTATTGGAAGTGTTAGACAACTACGACTTGCAGAGACTTGTGGACTTCTTTGAGTCCTGATTGTTTCGCTAATAAAGCCTCTGACTAACTAGCTTCTGAAACGATAGAAAAGCTTAAAAAATTTCTGCTCGCACAGTTACAATGATTTTATGAGGCCGTGTTGAAGTGCTTGGGAACCACAGCTGTAGTCTCCCCTTGAAATGACATCGGAGACAAATAACTTTGATCCACTCACATTCGCTTTATCTAAATT